>JAHRHZ010000043.1:24057098-24100079 GCA_024137785.1 Ginglymostoma cirratum
TGCTTGGCCTGCTGTGTTCATCCAGCTCTACACCTTGTTATCTCAGACTTAGGAAAAGTACCAGGATATTACCTCATCAGGAAATAATGGCAAAATAAATAGTCAGAGGTTGGAAGAATAAATCCTTCAAAACTCTACATATAAATGTTAGAAATTTTAATAAGATAGGTGACCACTAAGTGGGAATGTGATACCATAGTGGTAGCATCACAGGACTAGAAGTCCAGAGTTCCAGGCTAATAATCTAACCACATGGGTTCAAATCCCACCTGGGAAAATTGCAGAATTGGAATATAATTATTTTAAAATTTTGATCCAGTAGTAAATACCTACATTATTTAGTAATGTCTTTTAGGGAAAGAAATCTGTCAACCTACCTTGGCCTGACTTATATGTGACTCCAAATCCAGAACAGCATGATTGACTATTAATTGCAATCTGAAATGACTCAACGAGACATTCAAGTCAAGGGAAATTAGGAATGGGCAATGAATGCTGGCCCAGTCAGCGACACCCACATCCCATGAATAAATAAAACTAAGTCCTTGCTGGAGACAGTGCAATGTTGGCATCACAGATAACTATTTAAGTTTAAAGCAATTTGGTAAATGTACAGGGCACGTCATAGTTTTAAGTGAAGGAGAGATTGATTATAATGACAGTGAATTTGGCCTAGGTTTGAAACATGATTTGCTAATGGTCAATCCAGGAAATTGGGACCAAGAACGTGTTAGTTGAATAAAGGAAGTACGTGCAGGAAAGTTGCAGCTGTTATGGGGGACTGGATAGGTATAAATGGTTTAGATGGGAAGGTGTAAGAAAAGTAGCATTATGGAATTTGTCATGACAGGAAATTAAGTAATCATTTTGCTTTCTCAGTGACATGAGAATAGCCATGCGTCAGGTCATAGAGGTCAGCATAATTATATTTGCATACACAGCTGTCCTTCATATGACGTATACGCAAAACATCAAGAAATTTAAATCCAAGAAAATAATGGAATGACTGAAACAACCACATTTGGAAAATTTGTTGAGTAATCTTGGCAAAGAACATTTTGAGAAGTATAACAACAAGCTGGCAAAATAAATACTTACCAGGCTTAAACTAAGTCAAATTGCCTTTAAATGGATCAACAGAGAAGCAGAGAGAGGAAAATTATGTCCATGAACCCCGCACGGAGTAAGGGGATACTACCTTATTCTGATGCAATGAAACTTTATACTATGGCTATTTTCTCCAAGGATTTCAGGTCCTAAACAAAGTGACAAAATAAAACTGAAGATTTCAAAAACAGTGCAACAGAAGTACAAGATCAGTTAAAGGAACTCAAAATCAACAGATCGCAAGTTATACATAGTCATTATCATGCATGTTAAAAAAAAAGGACTAAGCAGTAAATTTATGAGGCATTTACAAACGTTCTTTGGGAGGCATTAGATGGTACAATGGTACAAATCATTGAAATATGCCAATCGGTGTATATATTTAAAAAAAAAGCAAGTAAATTTACTCATTAGCCGTACTTTGATGGAAATGGCTGTTAGGGGTAAAGAGGAGAATTCTCTGTACACCAACTACTTGTAAAAAGTTCTCTAGTTGGATTCAGATAAAGAAGATTGTGTCTGAGCAATTTCTTGAACTTCTTTAAGGAAGCCTAAGTGACCAAAGGAAAACTCTCCAACAAGATGCACCCAGAATTTGAAAGTGTTATTGCCAGAGACTCCCAACTTGAAGTGGGACAGAATAGTTTCAACTAGAACAGGTCAGTGTGTGGAAGATCAATGCCAGTTTAAATTGAGAGCAGATTAATAGCAGGTAAAAAAAAATGCCAAACAGAGATGGATAGTTTGAAATTACACAGCATAACAATAAGTATCTGTCACAAGATGACTTTCATTTGAATTTTCAGAAACAAGAAAGAAAGAGAAATACATACAGCTCAGTTGTAACAGTGTGGAGCTGGAGGAGCACAGCCGGCCAGGCAGCATCAGAGGAGCAGGAAAGTTGATGTTTCGGGTCAGGACGCTCCTTCAGAAATGGGGCATCCACTGAGGTCTTTCTGGAGGGGGGAGGATAACTTTTTCAATGTGGGCATCCCTAAAGGAGGCTTCGCAGTGGGGTTATAACTCACTTAGAGATAGTAAGAACTGCCAAAGCTGGAGTCAAATTTAACACAGTGTGAAGCTGGAGGAACACAGCAGGCCAGGCAGAATCAAAGGTGCAGGAACACTGACATTTCGGGTTGGGACCCTTCTTCAGAAATGGGGCTCAGTTATGATTTTCTCAAATAATGGAGCAGTTCGAAGGAGCTGAATGATCACTTCTGCTCCTATTTCGTATGTTTGCATGTAGCATTTCACAGTACAAATTGGAATTTGGAGTATAACACAAATTCAGTAGGCCATTGCCCATCTGAAATCCCAGAAAATTGAAGATTCCAATCAACACTCCCACAGATCCTTTTCTCCATTCTGAGCACAGATCCAAGATCCGCGCACAGCAATGATATTGCATCCTGATATTTTCCTGATATTTTCCAAAGTGCTGGCCAAGGAATTTTCAAATGTAACTTTGTTATAATGTCATAGTCATAGAATCATGGAGCTGTACAATATGGAAACAGACCCTTCGGCCCAACATGTCCACACCAACCCTCACAGCAGCCCACCCAGACCCATCCCCCTATAACCCACGTAATCTACACACCCCTGAATACTACAGACAATTTAACATGGCCAATCCACCTAGCCTGCACATCTTTGGATGGTGGGAGAAAACCGGAGCACCCAGAGGAAACCCATCCAGACACAGGGAGAATGTGTAAACTCCACACAGACAGTTGCCTGAGGGTGGAATCAAGCCTGGGTGCCTGGCGCTGTGAGGCAGCAGTGCTAACCACTGAACCACCATGCTGCCCATATTCTATTTTAGTAATGTTGGCTGAGAAATGACTATCTCCCATGGTCTACTTCAATAGTGCTACAAAATTCTCAGGAGGTTTGTTAGGATAGATGTTGAAAAGATGTTTCCACTAATGTGGGAATCTCAAACTAGGGGGCGTTGTTACAAAATAAGGAAGCACGAGTTTGAAAGTGACATGTGAAGGAATTTCTTCTCCCAGATTCAGGTAGTGAATGTCTGAAATTGCCTACCATAGAGACTTGTAGAGTCTAGATCACCAATACAATTAAAATGGTGATGTATAGATTTTTGAAATATCAGCAAAGTTGATGGCTATTCTGAGATGACACGAATGAGGAGCTGAGGTCTGTGCAGATCAGTCATGAGTTTGTCGAATGGTGTAGCAGCCTTCAGGGACTGAAAGTGCTATTTGTTATGTTTTTGCGGATCTTTTGCATTGACAAGAAAAGGTGGTTCAATATCTTGCCTGACAGATGGCACCTCCAAAAGCAGAAGACTTTCTCAGTGAAATGGCTGCCTGAATTAGGTGCTTCGGTCCTTGAGTGAGTTTTGAACCCAAAACATTCTGTCTCAGCCATGTTGAACTGATTGACATTTCTGTATGATGGATTGTTTCCACTTTGGTGAAAGATACATCACATAAATTTGCAACCTCCATCCTCCTTTTAGGTTGAGATCTACAGGGCCTGACTGGTCTAGTATGGTAGAGGAAATTCACTTGGTAGTCTAACTAGAGGCTCTTGACTTAAACAGGAGTAGTTTATTGCATGATATCTACTAAGTCCAAGTTCCACTAGTGTGTTAGACATCCTTACTCAGGCTAAGAAGGAGTCCTGAATGGTAGGTCTACGTCCTTTGAGATCCAGAACTGTTTCCCACACCTATGTCCATATGACATCATCAAGTTGGTTAATGCTTATTGCACTCCTCAGCATTAATCCTCTAACATCTTATATAACAACCTGAAGTAGTAATGTTATTATCACAGAAATTACATGGCACTTTTCCACCCATGATAACTCGGTGAATATCAGGGACTTTCTGTAATCATTTCTGGGCCTCATAGGGACGTTTTGGACCTAATTCTATTATAAGCTCCAGAAACTAAGCTAAGGAATGTCCTAAAAGTAATGTTGTGGTGAATCTGAGACTGGGATAACACGTGATTCACTTACCACGTGATTTCCTGAAAATTTATAAATAAGCAGAATCTTGTAGCTGTTTCCATTCCAAATTACAGCGCTATGCTTTTCAGGCCAAATCCAACAATCTTTGGGCCATTATTTGTGGCAGTATCAGTCTTTTTTTTTTTCAGGATGCTGGTTATTGGCAGCTGTTTTATTTTCCAAGCCATAAAAAGCAATTCCAGTCCTTGTGGAACTTGAGTGAATTTTATGAAAATTCCCCTTGTATTTCCCTACCTCTGGCACTGGCAAAGCAGACTTTTAGTAAACTTCAGTTGGAACAAAGACATTTTCTCGAGAGCTTTCAAGTTGAATTACAGACATTCCCAGAAATTCACCTAGTTACTTCTGTTCAGCTCGTGCAGTGTGCTGAGTTTTCAGAATAATAAAGTAGCTGATTTGTCCTAGCTGAAAAATTGTCCAAAGCACCTACAAGATTATAAGATCTTATAAGACACAGAATGCCTGTCTTTCCAGGTGACTGGGATTAATTCTTGCCAATCGTTCCACTCATGGCTATCAATCGGGACCTGACACCGCAACAGTGAATAGTTCACCAAAAGACTGAAAATAAGAAACAGAATGTGGCTGAGTGCTTATTGCACTCCTCAGCATTAACCCTCTAACATCTTACACAACAACCTGAAGTAGTAATGTTATTATCACAGAAATTACATGGCACTTTTCCACCCATGATAACTCGGTGAATATCAGGGACTTTCCATAATCATTTCTGGGCACATTCAAAACAAAAGTTGATCATTTTTGGCATAAGAAGAGTATTGAGGAATATGGGGATAGTTAAAACAAAATACATCTTGAAGTAAAATATCTTATGACAGAGCAGGCTCAATGGGCTGAATGACCACAGCCACATTCTGTTTGGAAGAATTTGTTTTTAGAAAATTCCTTTAAACAGAATGTAGTTTTCTAAAACAAAATTCTTCTAAACAGAATGTGGCTGAGGCCATTCAGCCAATTAAGCCTGCTCTGTCATAAGATATTTTACTTCAAGATGTATTTTGTTTTAACTATCCCCATATTCCTCAATACTCTTCTTAGTGCAAAAACTATCAACTTTTGTCTTGAATGTACTCAATGGCTCAGCAGTGACAGCTGTCTGTGAGCATAGAGATGTCAAAAGATAAACAAAAGTTTGATAAAGAAACTGAAATGACTCTATAGAGGCTTCTATCCTGTCACCAAGTCATCCTTTATTTACACATGAACAGTCCTTGACTTTAGTACTGCCTCATACAGAGTCATAGAGTCATAGAGTTAAACAGAACAGAAACAAACCCTTGTGTCCAACTTGTCCATGCTGACAAGATATCCCAAACTGATCTAGTCCCTTTAGCCAGCATTTGGCTCATATCCCTCTAAAACCTCAGGCACCAGAATGTCAGTATTCCTGACACTCAACCTCTTTAGGACAGCAAGGGCTTCCTGATTGGACCAGATTAGCCCCAATCAGGGAACTCATATTCTATGAGGTCCAACTGGCTGACCTCGTTACAATCACATCTTCTTCTTGTCTCAATCCTGATTGATTGATCCATTATCCCGAGACTGTAACCCTATGTTCCAGATTTCCTAGCCAGGGGAATCCATTTTGCTTTTGTAGAGACTACTGTGAATGCCAAAATGGCTCCCACACATGCACAGATGTATCCATGACATCAGTTCGTATGTCACTGCACTCCATGCGCAATGACAACGACACCAACATCTGAGCAGAGAGCAGACAAGAGCACCAAACGCACTGCAAGATCAGAGGCTGGGGAGGAGACTGGGGTCAGAGGTGGGACTAAGGGGAAGCTTTCTCTCCCGAGTAGAGCAGCTCTCCAGCTGCAGTGCTGCCCAGAGGGAGTCCCTCCCCAGAACAGGGAGGGTATTCTGCCTGCTGTTGCATACCTGAGACCTGGCCGAGGTGGTGATGAGGGGCAATCGATGGGGCTGAAGCCGTTTCCTCAAAACCTCCAGCGGCATTATCCTGGCTACTGATTTCTGTCTATTCAGAAAATATGTATGGGTCTTGTTCTTAGAATCCCTACAGTGTGGAAACAGGCCCTTTCGCCCGACAAGTCCGCACTGACCCTCAAAGCATCCCACCCAGACCCATCTCCATCCCCCTGTAACCCACCTAATCTATACATCCCTGAACACTGCGCGCAATTTAGCATAGCAAATCCACCTAGCATGCACACCTTTGGACTGTGGCAGGAAACCCACGCAGACACAGAGAGAATGTGCAAACTCCACACAGACAGTCGCCTGAGGGTGGTATCGAACCCAGGCCCTTGGCGCTGTGAGGCAGCAGTGTAAACCAATGAGCTACCGTGCCACCCCAAAGGATGACAGGTCCTCCCCTTGAAGCTTATCATGCTCATTGCAATGTACCTATTTCTGAAATATGCCCCTAAAGATGTGCCACTGCATTTCTGTCGACTTATCACTTAACCTAATTTGCCAGTTCACCATCACGTGTTCATAATTGCCCTGACAATGTTGATGTATTAGTCTTTCACTTCTCTACCTTGTCACGTATATATTCAATCATATGATGATTGCTGCTATCTAGAGATGTTTTCACTTAGAATCTTTACAGTGTGGAAGCAGACCATTTGGCCCATTGAGTCCACACCCACCCTCCAAAGAGCATTCCATTCAGGCCCACCCCCTACCCCATCCTGCATTTCCCATCCTAGACACTATGGGCAATTTAGTATAGCCAATCCCCCTAACCCTCACATCTTTCGACTGTAGCAGGAAACCCACGCAGACCCAGGGAGAATGTGCAAACTCCACACAGACAGTTGCCCGAGAGTGGAATCGAACCAAGGTCCCTGGTGCTGTGAGGCAGCAGTGCTAACCACCAAGCCACTGTGCCATCTCTTTGCACGTATGCACTCTCTGAACCACATACAGCTAGCATTTACAGTGCACAGAGCCTTTTCTCAATATCCATCCTGCCAAGACCCTGATGAATTTTATATACTTGAATTAGTTTATCTTTAATTCTTCTAAATTCCAGGGATCACAGGCCACATCTACTCAATCTCTTCTCACAGGACAAACCCCTTATCCTAATTAATGTTTGTTGTGATTCCTCCAGGATAATCATACCCTTTCTTAGCTTAAGAGTTCAGAACTGCACACAGGTTTGGTCTCACTAATGCCCTGTAAATTAAAGTACATTTGCGTTATTATCATTCCACCCTAATGCCTTGAGGGCGACTGCAGTGGTATGTCCCTGCTTTGGCCTAGAATGTCCAAGTTCAAGCTTCAGCTGCCTCAGAGGTATTTATGACATGCCTAAACAGATTGGTTAACAAAATATTCCCTAACATGTCTTAAACAATGCGAGCATAAAGTAACAGAGCAATCGCCTTGCTAATTGCTTGCTCTTACCTCAATGCTAACTTTCTGTCCTTCATGAACAAGAACACCAAGGCCACTCTAAAGCATGTATTTCCAAGTCTTTCACCATTCAAAAAAACACTTTTTTTTTAACTTCCTACCAAATTGGATAATTTCACACAAGCCACATAACTGCACCTGCCAGATTGTTATCCACACAACAAGCTCTCTATGTCCTTTCGCAGCCTCCTGCATCATCATTATTGCTAATGTTCTCACCTAACTTTGTATTGTCCATAAACGTGGAATCATTATTCTCGGTCCCCACCATATACACAGGGATATGGATTGGAAATAGCTAAGGCCCAAGTACTGATCCTTGCAGTACCCCTCTACTTATAGCCTAACCCTCTGTAAATGTCCCATTCATTGCTACGTTTTGTTTTCTACCATACAAAATCCTCAAACCATGCTAAAAGATTACCTCCAATCCTAAAGGTCTATTGCTGTGTAATAGCCTCTAACATGTACTTTATTGAATGTTTTTGAAAAATCTAAATAGGGAAAGTATACTTCAAAAACAGAAAGTGTTGGAGAAACTCAGCAGGCCTGACAGCATCTGTGGAAAGGGGAAGAGAGTTAATGTTTCATGTCCAATATGACTTTGCTGTCTGAACTGAGAGAGCTGGAACTAATGGCTTTTGTACTCTTGATAGAGGGGAAAGGGGAGCAAGTAGATCAGATGGTAAGCATGCCAGATCAAAAGACAATGGAAATGCTAATACTAGTAGAGGGGACATAGAGATGCAGAACAAGTCTTAATTGGAGATGTAAATAGCAAAAAAAAGTTCAACTGTGCAGAGAGCAAACTCAAGCAAACAAGATACTTGGGAGGGGAGACCTGGATAACATTTAGCCTTGGAGTAATTAGTGGCAATTGATTTTCACATTTTAGGCAATCACCTATTTCCAACAGCAAGAGGTTAATATTCTTCCCCTAACGTTCAATGGCATAACCATCACTTTATCTTCCATCAACAGTGTGTTTCCAACCTGGCTTGGAACTGACATTGAACACTCTTTCACAACAGAAACTTTAGAGTCCACTTTGGACAAGGGAGAAGTACATTGAGAAAGCTGGCCAACAGACTAACACTGGGCATACTGCTAGCCACAATGCTGTTCAATATATATTTGAATGTCCTGCCAAAAATCACATCTCACAAATTCATTTATGAAGTTAGGAATGGCAATATATCTCCAAGTCAGGATGGTGAGTAGCTTGGAGTGCAACTTGCAAGTGGTGGTATTCCCATGTATCTGCTGCTCTTGTTCTTCTAGATGGGAGAGGGCATGGTTTTGGAAGGTGCTGTCTGAAGATCTTTGGTAAATTGTTGCAATGCATCTTATAGAAAGTAATCTTTGTTGCTGCTGAGCATTGACGGTGAAGGGAATTGATGCTTTTAGATGTGGTGTCAATCAAGTGGGCTGCTTTGTCATGGATGGCATCAAGCTTCTTAAGTGTTGTTGGAGCTGCACACTCCCAGGATTCCATTATATTCCTGACCAGTGCTTTGTAGATGGCGGACAAGGTTTGTGGAATCACATTGTGAATTACTTGCCACAGTATTCTTAGCCTCTGACATGGGGTGGTAGCCACTGTGTTGGTGTGGTGAGTCCAATCAAGTTTCTGGTCAATTGTAACCTCAAGGATGTTGATTGTGGTCGATTCAATAATGGTAAATCCAATGGATATCAAGGGACAGTGGTTAGATTGTTTCTTATTGTAGATGGTCATTGCCTGGCATTTGTGCGGCATGAATGTCATCCAGTTGTAGAATTACATTTAATGTTGTACATTGTGTTGTGAGTTCTACAAGCTCAGACTGGTTGGGTACTGTGAGTACCCAGCAGCACTCTGCTATCATGCTGCATAAATGACTTTCCCTTGAAGCATCGTTGTGGCACTGCAGGAGGTCCAGGATGGACATGTCATCTGAGGAATGGGAGGGGGAGTTGAAATGGTTTGCAACTGGGAGGTGCAGTTGTTTAGTGCGAACCGAGCGTAGGTGTTCTGCAAAGCGGTCCCCAAGCACAACGATGCTACTGGAAGGTTGCAGGAACAGCAACTCATATTCCGCTTGGGAACGCTGCAGCCCTATGGTATCAATGTGGACTTCACAAGTTTCAAAATCTCCCCTCCCCCTACTGCATCCCAAAACCAGCCCAGCTCGTCCCCCCCCCCCAAACCTGTCCTTCCTCCCAACTATTCCCTCCTCCCACCCCCATCTCCTCCCTACTAACCTCATCCCGCCCCCTTGACCTGTCTGTCCTCCCTGGACTGACCTATCTCCTCCCTAACTCTCCACCTACACTCACTTTTACTGGCTCCATCCCCACCTCTTTGACCTGTCTGTCTCCTCTCCACCTATCTTCTCCTCTATCCATCTTCTATCTGCCTCCCCCTCTCTCCCTATTTATTTCAGAACCCCCTTCCCCCTCCCCCTTTTCTGAAGAAGGGTCTACGCCTGAAATGTCAGCCTTCCTGCTCCTCTGATGCTGCCTGACCTGCTGTGTTCCTCCAGCTCCACACTGTGTTATATCTGACTCCGGCATCGGCAGTTCATACTATCTCTGAGCACTGATGTAGCCTTTGCAACATGGAGACTCCTCTATGACAAAATGTAACCACGAATACCATTTTCAGGATGCTTGTTAAAAAGAAATAAATACATATGAGTATTAGAAATTCTCCATTCATCTAGTATTTCGGTGATGTATTTTTGAAATAAAATGGTATAGACGTGGGGAAATAATTATGTCATTCATTTGAGCACTCCAGTGTTTTCAAGCAGCTGCTGAGACACAGCGAATGCATATATTTGAGTGGTGGGTGTAACTTGCGCACAGAATCCGGCATCTAATGAGAAACGGAAGTGTGATTTGAAAAAAAAGCAGTGATTGTCATTCACCAATGAAATAGTAACATGTAATCTGAAGATTTTGCCGTGGTTACATTGGGTAATGGGGAGCCTGCAGACAGTAGTATCCAATCAGAAAACGAAACATCACAGAATACAGATTACACTCGGGGGAAGTGGATTGAACAATGCAGGCAGCTATTATGCTTCAATAGGAAAAGGGACATTTTAATGGACTAGCATCCAAATAGAGCGCAAAATTTGCAGGCTCTGGTGACAAACTATAAACTCTGCCATACAATGCCAAGGATAGAATGTAAGGAATGCTTGTTTTTATTTTTATACAAAACTCAAATTCTGTATTGGTTCTATCCGTATTCAAATGCTGTAATACAGGAATGGGCCTCTGTTAAGAGCAGAAGAAACGTGCTGCATGAGAACTGTGGAGACGCTTCAGTACTGATAGCTTTATGTCTATAATGAAACCACAAATAAGCAGTTGTTTCATAAAACTTTATGCTATTTGAATGAAATAACACCATGTTACAAGACTTTGTGGTGTTTTGAGTTCTACAATACCTTTACTATCTGTAGTAGAAGTCGATGCAGTTTTGAAATTGGGAATCATTTCAATGTCAGAACAGCTATCAATGAGCTGAAAATGTGTCATTATTCTGTGATTACTGAAATGTCCTCAGTTGATAGATTTTTACTGTTTGATTCGTATTTAATTTATTGTCTGTTCTTTAGCCAAAAGTGATGCGGTTTTCAAATGATCAAAGACATGCCTTGGAATTTATTCATTGCAAATTAAATGCTGAAGTGGGTATCAATTGCAAGTCCTTGTTATTTTATGCTAACTGGTGAAGAACTGAAATTCCACCAATAGTTGAATCAAAAATGTTGCATCATTTTGAAAAAAAACAGATTTGAATAAAACCAAAGGTCTGGAAATCCCTATGAATAATTACACGTTTTGCTACACTATTTAAAATTAAGTGCAGTAAGCAGATATTTGCTTTGTAAATTACTATGATTTGCCAATCGTACATATATTCACAGATTATTATTGTTAACGTATTATAACAAGCATTCTCCTTCCAAGTCTCTCAATTCCCTGATAATGTGTTTTTCTCTGAGAAGACATTACTGAATCCAAATCACTCTGCCAGGCAGAAAGAACACTCTTAGAGGGAAGGTGCAAATCAATCAGAATTCTGTACATTGTCTTTTTCATTCAGCAAGGACCTTCGATGACGCTGATCTGGGACGGCAATAAACACAGAATGATTAGTTGATGTGCCCCAGTGAGGTTGCTTGTGGATAGTTATAGGCTGGGGCATGGAGATGCCTGTTGAGGAACTGACCAAGTGGAAAGGCATAAAGTGACAAGCAAATGATTGTTATTTGAACCCCAGGAAACTGCCTGTTACCTGATACTCTTTTTTTTCTTAATGAATTCACAGGATATAGGTTTTGTTGGCAAGGCCAGCAATTATTTGTTCTAGAAAAGGTGATTTCCCTTCATGAACCATTATAGCTCTTGAAGCGTAGGGTTACCCACAGTGTTGCTAGGGAGAGAGTTCCTGAATTTTGACCCAGTGATATTGTTCC
This sequence comes from Ginglymostoma cirratum, assembly GCA_024137785.1. Lineage (NCBI taxonomy): Eukaryota > Metazoa > Chordata > Chondrichthyes > Orectolobiformes > Ginglymostomatidae > Ginglymostoma > Ginglymostoma cirratum. The sequence continues at coordinate 24,069,104 of JAHRHZ010000043.1, forward strand.
AAGACAGGAAGGTGTATCACTTGGGGATCTTGCAGCTGGTGATAGTGTTGCGATATATCTGGTGCCTTTGTAATTCAAGGTGGTAGGGATTGTGGATTTGGAAGGTTCTGTCAAGGGAGGTTGAGTGCATTCTTGCAGTGCATCATGTGGGTAGTTCACACTGCTGCCCAATGGGTGTGGTAGGGAAGTTGGATGAGGTACCAATCAAATGGACGGTTTTAATGATATCAAGCTTCTTGAGAATTGATGGACCTGCACTCATTCAGGCAAGTAAAGAGTATTCCATCATACTCCTGACTATGCCTTGTAAATGGTAGACAGGCTTTGAAGAGACAGGAGGTGAGTTACCCACTGCAGAATTCATAGTCTCTGCTCTGCTCTTGTAGCCACAGTATTTGTTTTGCTGGTCTAGTTCAGATTTTGATAAATGATATTGTCACGGATGTTGATAGTGGGAGAGTCAGTAATGGTAATGCTATTGAATGTCAAGGGATGATGATTGAATTCCATCTACTTTGAGATGGTCATTGCTCAGCACTTTGTACGGCACAAGTGTCCCTTGTCACTTATCAGCATAAACCTGGACATTGTCCAGGTTCTGCTTGTTTGCTTCAATAATTGAGCTGACAATGAATGGTGCTGCAACATTATGCAATCATCAACGAACATCCTCGCTTCTGACCTTTTATGATGAAGTGGCTGAAGATGATTAGGCCTAGGACACTTGTGGTGCGGTGATTGTGTCCCTACTTCTGAGCCAAAAAGCTTGGATTCAAGTCCAACCTGCTTCAGAGATGTATCATAACAGCTTGATTTAAAGGAAAATACACTGAGGAACTCCTGCAGAGATGTCCTGGAGCTGAGTTGGTTGATATTTGAAAATCCACAAGCATCTCCCCTGTGCTAGGTATGACTCCAACCAGTGGAGAGATTTCCTCATGATTATCATTAACTCCAGTTTTGCTAGTGTTCGTTGGTACAATGTTCAGTAAAATGCTGCTCTTGCATCAAGAGCTATTACATTCACCTATGAAGTTCAGCTGTTTTTATCCATGTTTTTGCTAAGGCTGTCATGAAGCAGAAGCTGAGTGGCCCTGGTGGAACCCAAACTGAGCATCAGTGAATTGGTTCAGTGATAAAAGGTACTGCAGATGCTGGAGAATCCGAGATAACAAGCATGGGGCTGGATGAACACAGCAGGTCAAGCAGCATCATAGGAGCAGGAAAACTTGACGTTTCGGGCCTAGACCCTTCATCAGAAATGCGATCAGAAATTGCCTCAACCTCTCTACCCCTCTCAAACACTCCAACCTCTCCCCCGCAGAACGTGCAGCCCTCCGCTCCAATCCCAACCTCGCCATAAAACCCGCGGACAAGGGAGGGGCAGTCGTAGTATGGCGCACTGACCTCTACATTGCTGAGGCCAGGCGCCAACTCTCTGACACCTCCTCCTACCGCACCCTGGATCATGACCCCACCCCCGAGCACCAAACCATCATCTCCCAAACCATCCACAACCTCATCACCTCAGGTGACCTCCCACCCACCGCCTCCAACCTCATCGTTCCCCAACCCCGCACTGCCCGCTTCTTTCGCATTTCTGATGAAGGGTCTAGGCCCGAAACGTCAAGTTTTCCTGCTCCTATGATGCTGCTTGACCTGCTGTGTTCATCCAGCCCCATGCTTGTTATAGCAGTGAATAGGTTGTTCCTTTATACACAACAAAGCCCACGACCTAGGACTACATTTAGGTAGCTCACAGCTCAGGTTTGAAATTCCATGATTTTTTTTTTAGAATAATGAAATTATACGGGGTGGGTGTGGTAATTTAAGAAAACAGAGTTACATACCTGTAATGTATAAATATTATCAAATGTTAGTTCTTTACCAAGCTGCTAATTGAATGATCCGGGTGACAAGCTTTTAGAATTTCACTGGATTCCCTTGGGAAAAAAATTTAACCTATATTAACCTCCGGCATTAGATAATAATTCACATTAAGATGCAGGGGTAAGACAGGAAAAGGTACTGTATTTTACAATACAGTGATGCTTTGCAAATAGCTTTGTTATCTTTATGGACATTGTTAATTGTTTTATTTACTCTATAATACTGTGTGGTGTTTCATAATACTTTGAACAATTCCATATAACAAATGAGTACTGTAAGACAGCCAGTGTAAACAAAATAGAAATCTTTCAGTTATGTATTTAATCAGGAATATGTTGCCAAGTGTGATGTTTATAGTTTTGAAGCTGCTACAGGGATAATATTTAGTACTTAATTTATTTGCTGGTATGTTTCTCATAATGATTCAATGCAAAATACAATTATTTCTAATCCTGGCTATTCCTCTCGGTTAATAGAAATGAAACCACTGACAGAGGCCAATCAGCCCATTGTATTTTGTCAATGCCAGCTCTTCAACTGGACCTAAGTATTGAAATCATGTTTCCTGCACATTCCCTAAATCCTTCCATATTCTTTTAAAATACATATTCAGTTCCCGTCTTAAATATTGTTACAATCTCAGTCTCAATACACATTTGTGACAAAGCATTCCATGCTCTTATTAACTCACTTAGTAACTACTACATTTATGTCTTTTTATTAGGGATTTGCCAACTGATGGTAATATTATTATTCTTTACATATTCAACGCCTTTTGTTATTTTGACAGATGCTGTTGGCTTATTTTAGCCTCTTCAAGGAAAGCAGGTATATTAACATAATACCTTAATTGTTTTTGCGAATGCAGAGAGAGCAGCTGATTTATTTGAACATCCACTTTTTCATTTTATCTGTACAGATGAACCAAACCAGCTGATAATTTAATTCTGATTAATTCTAATAAATTAGTAATCAAATGACCAATTCGGTTGCTGTGAGGAAAAAATAGGAACATCTGTCTCATGTTGGCTCAGTCGAGATCCCTTTAACTTGATCATAAGACTGGCATTTGGTGGGTGCAGAATGCCATAGCAAGAATTGCCCTCGGTGCTCTGCAATTTTTAGGGCAGAAGGGCCACAAAATTGGGTGATCATCACTGCCTTTTATCTCATCCTAACAACTTTTGTCAGCCACTGGGAGCTGTGAAGCAGCGATGGTATGATCTGACGCCACACTTTTCCATCATTGTTGCTTCAATAGCACTGGTTGCTAGGAACGCCTGTTATTGTATTGTGCCAAATGAAACTTAACATCAGTTGATGCTGGGCATATGCATTTCCTAAAGCCCCCTCACGGATGTTCCAGCGAAGATTACATGTAGCTGACTATTTCAGCTACAAGGCAGGTTTGGGCTGCTGTTAGATTTTTGCTACGGCAGTATTTGATCAGTTTGTTTTCTAATCGAAATCTGACTGGGAGATTGGGAATTATCCTACGTACATACGCAACTCTGAAGATGTCATGCTTCTTGTGACCAATGACAAGATACAAGGCAGGCAGAGTGCGCTACCCTGTCAGGTTAATGTGGATACTTGTGGCAGAATAAGTCATCCCTCGGTATTTAAAAAAAAATCAAAATCGCGCCTGCAGCCTCCTTTGACAAATATTTTGAGTCACCTTCAAAGCTTGATAGAAGTTGCTCCACGTTTAACTAGCAGTATTTTGTTTTTGATTTGTTGTTATGGTACAGCTGCCAGTATATCGGTAACATTTACTTGCAGGTTTACACGTTTTAAAAAAGATTACATTGGTTATTTGGGGCTAAAACGGTGGACATTCTCATGTACAAAGCGATGTGTGGAGTGGATCAACATTGCTGATTGTTGAGGATTGGATTAATTGCGGAGAAGCTGTGGTGTGATTCTCGTGTGGTAGCATGCGAGAACGTTAAATTGCAGTGTGCGGCAAGAAGGAAATTCCAGTGGGCGGTGCCTGAGCTGTCGTAACCTTTTTATTTGCCTGTGCGGAAGCCGTAAAAGTGGGTTGGACCTAAAACTCTGTGGGTTTCAGCACTGGAGACACAGAGTGAATGCAGTCTGAGACGGTAGGTCTGTAGTGTGTATGCTTACTCTTGAGAGCGGGAGATGAGAGTGCGGAAGGAGGTCGGGAGGACGTGAAACGTCTGAAGATGTGTTACAAAGTACAGGAAATGGGGTTGGAATTGGATCTGGGCTGAGCGAGAGCGCAGTGAAACTCAACAGGGACCAGAGGTGTTTTTGGGAATTGAAAGCACCGGGAGACAGGGCGTGGCATCAGGTGGTGGTTGTGAAGGACTGGACGTGGATATTTATTGAAACTGCAGGTTTCCCGTCATAAGGACTAGGTACTTTGCATTTACTGTGTCCTCCCCACCGACTGTGTATGAATGTGATGCCGCTATCTCAGCCGCTCTTTTCAATGACTACACGCGCTTCCTACTGTTGATCGGCAACGCTGACTCAGCTCAGTAGGTGAATGAGTAAGATAACATGAGGTTTTCTCGCTTTCTCCCCCTCCTCCCACAGCAGGAACAGTCTTGTGCGATATGTCGTTGAACATCAGTGACCCAGCGGCTGGAGTCCCACCGCAAAGCGACTTGCTCCTTTGTGATAATGAGTTCGCAGTAAGGTACGGTGTAGTCATTTCCTATAACTTGGAGTGTGTGAAAGATTGTAATTGTGTTCAAATGAACACTGAACAGAATTGGTCTGAATTTAGTTGTAGTTTATGCCTTTGAGACAATTCTTGTCGCAAAATACTGTCTGTGGACATCTGTAGCAATACATTTATCTCGACCGTTGAGATAGAAACCTAAAATACGTGACTATTTAAGAAAGGTGATAAAAAGAAAATCCAGGGAACTATAGACCTTTTGAGCATGACATGGGTGGTGGGCAAGTTGTTGTCAGGAATCCTGAGGGGCAGGATTTACATGTATTGAGAAAGGCAAGGACTGATTAGGGATAGTCAACATGGCTTTGTCGTGGAAAATCGTGTCTCACAAACATGATTGAGTTTTTTGTTTGAAGAAGTAATGAAGAGGATTGATGAGGGCAGAGTGGTGGATGTGATCTATATGTGGACTTCAGTAAGGTGGTCAGCAAAGTTCCTCGTGGTAGACTGGTTAGCAAGGTTAGATCACGTGGAGCACAGGGAGAGCAAGCTATTTGGATACAGAATCGGCTCGAAGGTGCAAGGTGGTGGTGGACGGCTACTTTTGACACAGAAGCCTGTGACCAGTGGTGTGCCGCAAGGATCGGTGCTGGGTCCACTGCTTTGTCATTTGTATAAATGAGTTGAATGTGAAGATAAGAGGTATGGTTAGTAAGTTTGCAGATGACACCAACGTCGGAAGTGTAGTGGACAGTGAAGAAGGTTACGTCAGAGTACAGCAGGATCTTGATCAGATGAGCCAATGGGCTGAGGATTGGAAGATGGAGATTAATTTAGACAAGTGTGAGGTGTTGTGTTTTGGAAAAGCAAATCAGGGAAGGATTTACACACTTAATGGTAAGGTCCAGGGAAGTGTTGCTGAATAAAAAGACCTTGGAGTGCAGGTTCATAGTTCCTTGAAAGTGGAGTCCCAGGTAAATAGGACAGTGAATAAGGCATGCCTGCCTTTATTGGGCAGTGCATTGGAGTTGGGAGGTTATAGTATAGATATACAGGACGTTGGTTAGGCTACTTTCGGAATACTGCTTACAATTCTGGTTTCCCTGCTATAGGAAGGATGTTGTGAAACTTGAAAGGGTTCTGAAAAGATTTACAAGGATGTTGCCAGGGCTGGAAGTTTTGAGCTATAGAGAGAGGGTGAATAGGCTGGGGCTATTTTCCCTGGGGTGGGAAAGTCCAAAACTAGAGGGCATAGCTTTATGGTGAGAGGGCAAAGGTTTAAAAGGGATATAAGTGGCAATGCTTTCACACACAGGGTGGTGCATGTATGGAATGAGATGCCAGTGGAAGTGGTGGAGGCTGGTACAATTATAGCATTTAAAAGGCTTCTGGATGGGTAAATGAATAGGGAAAGTTTAGTGGGATATGAGCCAAATGGGACTAGATTTATTTAGGATATCTGGTCGGCATAGACCAGTTGGACCGAAGGGCCTGTTTCCTTGCTGTACATTTCTATGACTGAATCCTGGCATAAGTGGGACCAACTGTGGCATTTGTCTAAAATCAATAGATAACTAAATGTATTCCAAGCTCCATGAGTTGTTGGAAGCTGTCTTGAGATTGCCCAGAATGCTAGTATTGGCAAATTGGTTGTTTTTCTTCCTGCATTCTTTTGTCTATCAGCTGGAACAGCCTCCTGCTGAAGGAACAAAGTGCTGTTCCAAAATGCCTACACAGGAGGCTGCAATTGTCTGTGCCCAGTCAAAATGTAAACATAAATCTGTGAGATATGACTTCAGTAAAAGGACATAACCGAAGAAATAGAAGCAAGACTGTCCTATTCAGCCCCTTCAGCCTGCTCTGTCATTCAGTAAGGTCATTAACTGATCTGATTGTGTGGCCTTAACTCCACTCTCCTGCATGTCTCTATCACCCATGACTGTCCATCAGAATTGTATCTAACTTGGCCTTAAATATGTTCAATGATCCAGCCTCACTGCTTTCTGTAGAAGAATATTCCAAAAGATTAATGACCTTTTGAGAAAACAAATTCCTCATTGTTTCTGACTTCAGTAGGAAACTCTTTATCTTGAATCTATGTTTCTCACAAGGGGAAACATCCTGTCCGCATCCACCCTATCAAGCCTCCTCAGAATCTTTTAAATTTAAATAAGATCGCTTGTCATTCTTGTAAACTGCAAAGAGGGCAGGCCCAACTTTGCTTGACCTTTTCTTCTTGAGATAAACCCCTCAAAACAAGAATAAGCCACATGAACTGCTTCTAATATGAGAATGTCCCTTCGGAAGTAAGATACCATAACCATACACAGTACTTTGGGTGTGGTCTCACCAATGCCCTGTACAGTTGCAGCAAGATTTCCCTACTTTTATAATCCATTTTCCTTGCAATAAAGTCAAACATTCCTTTGCTTTCCTAATTATCTGCTGTACCTACACGCCTGTTTTGTGATTCGTGTACAAGAGTAACCAGGCCTTCTGCAGTGTCTGCCATTAAAATAATATTCTGCTTTTGTATACCTCCTGCCCAAATGGGTAACCTCTCAGTTTTTTTTTCCCCACACACTTAAATTATTTACATGCCTCCACAGACACTGTCTCTTCCTCCTATCTTGCTGTTTCAAATTTGGCCACAATACCATTAGTGTCTTCATCCGAGCTGTTGTTACATTTTGTAAATAACCGAGGGCCCAGCACTGACTTCTGTGGTATTCCACTAGTTATGGTTTAACATCCTGTTTATCCTGATGTTCTATTTCTTGTTAGGTAGCCGGGCCTGTCTCCACGCTCACACGATAGTGTCGTCATTTTTAATTTGAGGAACACCCAATTTGGTTAGCACTATTTACACTTTTGCAAGAAGTTCAGTCCATCACAATACTTAAACACTTTTCTGGTGCACTTACTGTAGCCCTGTATGAGGATTATAGTTTGAAATGCAGTATATGCTGTGCTCTAAGTTTAATCATAGAATCCCTACGGTGTGGAAGCAGGCCCTTCAGCCCAACAAGTCCTCATCGATCCTCAGAGCATCCCACCCAGAACAATCCCCTATTACCCACCTAATCTACACATCCCTGAACACTACAGGCAATTCAGCATGGCCAATCCATCTAGCCTGCACATCTTTGGACTGTGGGAGGAAACCAGAGTACTCGGCAGGGGTAGGGGAAAACCCCACGTGGACATGGGGAGAATGTGCAAACTCCACACAGACAGTCGCCTGAGGGTGGAATTGAACCTGGGCCCCTGACGCTGTGAGGCAGCAGTGCTAACCACAGCCACCATGCTGCCCTGTAGCCTCTAAGCAATGTTTAAGTATTCTTTTTAAATAATTGAATGAGTACTTTCCCCATAGTGGGTTATTAAACTGATAAATGATTGGGTGGTGTTCGAAGTTATTTAGTTAGCGTAGTAGTGCAAGAATTACATTTGACATATTCACGGAGACTGAAAGCTCAAGAACAATTGGGACATATGATTAGCGGATTTTGTTTTATTCATTCTCCGTCCCAATGGCCCTGGAGATGGTGGTAGTGAGCTGCTGCCTTGAACTGTTGTAATCCCTAGGGTTTAGGGACACCCACAATCCTGTTAGGGCAGAAGTTACAGGATTTTGACTCAGCAACTATGAAGGAATGACTGTATCGTTCCAAGTCTGGATTGTGTGGCTTTAAGTGGAGCTTGGAGATTGTGATCCATTTCCCATTGCTGTCCTCATCCTTGGTGGTAGAGGTCCTCAGAAGGTGCTATTGAAGAAGGCTTTGAGTTATTTTTATCTTACAATAGCATTTCCTACCTCAGGATATTAGATCATAGAGTTTGACTTCATTTTTCAGATTATTTTCAATTGTGGCTGTAGCTACAGATCTGGAACTGGAAATTAATTTTCGAAAAGTCATCCCACCTGACAGACATCTGTTTTTGTTTTGCCACTGGGCATGGGACAAACGATTAGTGAAATCCCCCTTTGTCTGGTAATGCCCCTGTTCTTTCCTGTTACCTCCTCAGGGTCCAGGTACATGAACCACTAAAATGTAATGAACAAATGCAGAAACAATCAAAAATAAACGGGAATGCTGGCCTTTGTATTTAGTTAGATGGCAGATCAGCTGTGCCTCTTGAAATGGCAGAACAGAAGCTGCACCTGTTCCCATGTTTCAGTTGATCTGTTACACTAGCCACCAAACTTGTTTTGCTGAGGTGGGGTTAATGTGTTTTTCCAATGAGAATAATGGAGGTATCGGGCAAACCTAATCTCCATTGCTGCTCAGAAATTGAATCTGTTCAACACTGAAGCATAATTGATACATCCTTTGTTTGAAAGGTATATTTGGAATCTTGGGTAATGCCGACAAACTAGAAAATGATGGGTGTATACAATTAATGATATATTTGGTTACAGCTGAAGTAGACAAATACTTAATATTGCCTAGCTACTTGAGATTGTTATGTGGAAGAACAATCACCCTGTACCCAGTCATTTAACTTATAGTAATTTACAATGAGTTACTGTATTGTTCTTCTTGGGGATCACCAATACCTACAGGTGTGGCACAGCTACGTTTCCTTAGCTATATGTTTCCTCATATTTGTGCTATTATTGATGCACTGTATTGTAAACAGCTGCTTCCTAGCTGTTATTTCACTGGAGTCTTGACTCAACTGATAATGATCTTCTTTACTGAAGAAGTTCTTTCCTGCTCAGTCATGTGCTCTGTAACTTTTCCATGTTTTCCTTCAGTGAAGGACCACTATGTACAGGGCCATGTTTTCACAGGTGATGTCAGATTTTAATACAGTCACATCGTAGCCCAATAATTTGAGTTGTTAGTTAGAAACAGAGCACGCAATCTATCTAGTTATGTCTGAGTATGTCTCTTGTCTTTTTTCCTGTCAGTGTGGGCCCATCTTGTGATCTTGTTTAAATTGCACAATAAATGACCCAAACTGACCTGATTTTTCTGTCGCAAAACATTGCGGCCATACCGACTTTACTACATTCCTGTCCTGGTTAGACTAACCTCGTTTAATTGTCATTAATCTGAACCCACATTATGTTTCTGTCCTTAAGTGTTCTTCCCTGAGTCTGCCATTTTGATTAACATTTGCTACTCTACATCTTGTCCTTTTTAAGTCATTCAGCAGTACATCGGCAGATTCCTTTTTTAGGTAGACAAAAAAAGTGGTTATGTTTGATAGTTTGGGTTCTGCTTAATGAATGAGTGTCATATGGTCACTTAGTGAGTAATTACTTCCCCCTACCAGCTTGATCATCTGTGGAGGTACAGGGTCAATTCAAGTTTTGACATTGTTGAAATAATCTTGTGACCTCAGACTATATTTTTCACTTTTTTTTCACGGAACGTGGGCTATGCCAACACTAGTTGCCCATCGCCAATTGCTCTGGAGAAGGTGGTACTGAGCTGCCTTCTTGGACTGTGGCAGTCCTTGGAGTGTATTTTGACCTAGTTGACAATGAAAGAGCAGCAGTTATGTTTCCGAGTCAGAATGGTGTGTGGCTTGGAGGGGGTCTTTCATCAGCAGCAACCTAATGGTGAAAGGTGGGGTATCAGAATCTGATGCTGAAATAAGATACACCAGTTTTATCAAAGTAAATGCTGCAAATGTTGGATAACTGAAATAAAAACAACAAAAATCTCTGCAATCAACCTCATTCCGGCTATAGATGTTGTCTAATCTGCTAAGTCATCTCCTGTTTCTGTATTATTTATTGCACCACCTTATGACTCATTTTTAGTTATGGCAGAGCATACATGAGGGAGGAGCATAGAAATGAACTAAAATGTAGCTTTGCAAATGTGTTTAGTCAAGATGATACTACCAGTTCTAAATGTCATTGTTTATGACCCAATTTCTGATGATCTGCCTTTTATCAATATAGAACTGGGTGAATATAGAACAATGGCAAGGGAGACTGTGCTAATATCTAAAAGCTGAAGTTCTGCGTTTCACTGTGCTGTTAGATTGAGGCTTTTTAAAAAAATTCATTTAACGTTCTGGTAAATTTTCTCTTGTACTTTTTCTTCCCCTTGAGACTGTTCCACATTGAGGGAGTTTTGTTCAGGGGGAGGCTGTAAAATGTCTGTCTCCGTGGGGTTTCCCCTTTAACATTTCCTTGTGTTAGTTGTGGCTCCATTAATGGCATTTCACCTGTGAGTCAGTAGGTTGTGGGTTGAAGTTCCGTTCCAGAGACTTGAGCACAAAAATCAAGACTGACTGACTGTCCAGTGCAGTACTGAAATAAAATCACAAAATGCTGTTCTGAAAGTATCAGTGGAGAGGGAAACAAAATGAACGTTTTGAGACGTATGACTCTTTGGAATCAAGCACGTGTCACACTGTTAGAAGTGTCAGATTTTTGGATTAGCTGTTAAACTGAGTCTCATAGTGTCAGAGATGAACAGCACTAAAACCGACCCTTCAGTCAAACTTATCCATACCGACCAGATGTCCTAGGTTAATCTAGTCCCGTTTGGCCCATATCCCTCTTTAATCCTTCCTATTCATATACCCATCCAGATGCCTTTTAAATGTTGTAATTGTACCAACCTCACCACTTCCTCTGGCAGCTTGTTCCATACATGCACCACCCTCTGCACAAAAAAGTTGCTCCTTTACATCCCTTTTAAATACTTCCCCTTTCACCCTAAACCTATGGCCTCTAATTCTCACTTGCCCACCCCTTGTCTATTTACCCTATCCATGCCCCCCATGATCTTATGAAAAGGTCACCCCCTCAACCTCTGATGCTCCAGGGAAAATAGCCCCAACCTATTCAGCCTCTCTCTCTCTAGCTCAAACCTTCCAGCCCTGGCAAAATCCTTGTAAATCTTTTCTGGACCCTTCCAAGTTTCACAATATCCTTCCTAAAGCAGAGAGACGGGAACTGAACACAGTATTCCAATAGTGGCCTAACCAATGCCTGTACAGCCGCAACATGACCTCCCAACTCCTGTACTCAGTGTACTGACCAATAAAGGCAGCATACCAAATGCCTTCTTCGCTACCCTGTCTACATGTGACTCCATTTTCAAGGAGCTATGAACCTGCACTCCAAGGTCTCTTTTCGTTCAGTAACACTCACCAGGGCCTTACCATTGAGTGTATAAGGCCTGCCCTGATTTGCCTTTCCAAAATACTGCACCTCACATTTATTTAAATTAAACTCCAGCTGCCACCCCTCAGCCCATTGTCCCACCTGATCACGATCCTGTTCTACTTTGAGGTAACCTTCACTGTCCACTACATCTCCAATTTTGGTGTCATCTGCAAACTTTCTAACCATACCGCCTAAGTTCGAATCCAAATCATTTATATAAAACGACGAAAGCAGTGGACTCGGCACCGATCCTTGTAGCACACTGCTGGTTACAGGCTTCCAGCATGAAAAGCAACCCTCCAACACCACCCTCTGTCTTCTACCTTCGAGCCAGTCCTGTAAACAAATGGCTCGTTCTCCCTCTATTCCATTTGTTCTAACCTTGCTAACAAGTCTACCATGAGGAACCTTGTTGAAAGCCTTACTGAAGCCCGTATACATCATGTCCACCACTCTGCCCTCAACAATCCACTTCACTACTTGTTCAAAAAACTCAATCAAGTTAGTTCTCTCAGATGAAAGTAGAAGATCCTGTGAGAGCTTTGAAGAAGAGCAGTGAAGCTTTACTGTGTCTTGGCCATTACTTATTCCTTAATTCACATTGGATTACCTGGTTATTTTCGTATTGCTATTCTGGGAGCTTGCTGTGCACAATTTGGCTGTTGAATTTCCTGTGTTACAACATTGACTACACTTCCAAAGTATGTCATTGCCTTTGGGACATCCCGTAGTTACGAAATGTATTGTACAGATTCCCGTTTTCAGCGTTTTATCTGCTCTTGTCCTTCTAGGGTAGAAATTCCATATCATCTGAAGGGTACATTTTAAGGTCAGCTTGTAGCCTTGGCATGTTCCCTTTATCAATCATGTGGCCATTAAACCTCATCCTGCACTCGAGTTTCTTGAGAGTGAGGGTGTTGCATTCAGTGTTTGGAAAACTGTTCAGTTCTGAACATTGTATCTCCTGTAGAATATATTCGCCATGTATGGGTACAGCACTGATTCACCAGAATAATCCTAGGACCGAAAGGGGTAAATGATGAGGATAGGTTTCATAGTCGAGGCTTGTGTTCCCTTAGAGGTGTTTAAAATGATTGAATGATTAAATGATTTGACAGGACACGTAGAAGAAGCTATCTTCTCTGCTGGGAAACTTGAGGATGAGAGGGCTACACTTTAAAATTAGAGTAAAGCCATTTGGGGAGTTGGGGGTGATATCGGAAAGCTTTACAAAGCATAGAGGAAATCTGGAACTGTCCTTACCATCCCTGCCCGAAAAGCTGTTGTAGCTGGGAGTCAACTAGCAATTTTAAACTGGAGGTTTTGTTTTGTTAGGCAGGAATGTTAAAATTACTGATTTAAGATCAGTCATGATGGGCGAGACTCTATCTTCTCCTGCTTTGTGTTCTTCGATAAGTTTAGACAGCACTGACCAAGAAAACCGATCGACCAATTCCACAGAATACCTTCTAAAGTATAAATTGAAACTGTGATTCTATTTTGCAACAATTTTTGGAAGGATGTGAATGTGTTAAATTTCAACATAATATGTACTCATGACTTCTGTCATCACTTACAGCACACAGACTTCTAATGCTGCAGTCACACTGGATTACAGTTCTCCACGAGATATAGAGGTTGATGAATCGGACTTTGATAAAATGTCAAAAAAGGAGGAAGTTTCTGATAAAAGTAAGTGTGCTCCTGTATTAGGAAGGTTCAGTGACTGCTAAGGCACCTTTGTACCTTGTTAAAGTACGTTTAATGTCATGTCATTTGCAATCCTGAGTTTACTAGATCACAATATTAAACCACAAGACTTCGATTTTTATGAGTAACTTATTGCTTGTTCTTGCTTTTGGTATTTTTCCAAAACAACAGATCCCAGAGTAGAATGTATCCTTGGGGCAGTTAATTATTTCAGTACATTGAATCATCCCACCATGTGATCCTCCTTGACAAAGACTCTCCTTTTTTTCATCCAGAGAAAACTGGGAGTCGGAAGATGTCCAGCTTGATTAACTGGTCACTGGGGATAGGATACAAGGTACATCCGGGGCCAACGGCTAGGACCAGGTGTGGATTGGGAGGAGGGGCAGCTATTCTCGGGCTGCGGCCTGGGACAGTGGAACCTGTGATTTCTGTCTCTGGTGGTAACTGTCCTGCCTTTCTGTCGGAGGATTCTGGTATAGGCTGCACCAAGGATGTGCCTTTACTGAGGCACCACTGCATTATTAGCTATCTTCTGGATGGGAGGTTACACTGGGCTCCCTTATGAATGTCAAAGATCTTCCTGAGTCTTTTGGGGAAAGAAAATAATTTATATTTAAATAGCACTTTCCATGACCACAGGACATGTCAAAGTGATTTACAGCCAACACGGTAATTTTGAAGTGTGACCGCCATGTTTTAGTTGAAGAACAGCATGGATTTCTTCTGCAAGCCAACTAATGTCAACAAAACCGAGAAGTGTGGCTTTTCCAATACAGATCATGATATATGTCCTACTAGAGTGTGAGCTGATTATTTCCAACTCCCATTTGGGGGTGTTCATGTTCCAATCTGAATCTCTTGACGCAAAGATCTGTGGCAATATTAATGCAGTGTTAATCACCCATAGCTGCTGTGACTAGTAGTGAGTTGAAACCTGACTCTCCTTTCTGAAGAAGGGTCCTGGCCCAAAACGTCAACTTTCCTGCTCCTCTGATGCTGCCTGGCCTGCTCTGTTCCTCCACAATGTTATCTCTAACTGCAGCATCTGCAGTTCTTGCTATCGCTGACCCTGATTTGTGTTGTTTTTATTCCTGTAGCTGTTGCAATTCTCTAACTTGTTCTGCATTCCCTTTAAATGAGTTCAAACACAGTCCTGTTGAACAGAGAAGAGCGTCAGTGTGACTTGAACTGTGTTAGTCACAGGGCTTACCAAGGACAGGTCAAAGCAGTCAATTGAAGTCCACTGTTAAATGAGAACAAGAGAATATATCAGTTGAAGATTAGTTCACTTCCTGGCAACCACACTTCCTTTCACAATACTGGAGGATGTCGAGTTAGGGCTTGGTTATAATCAGTTACATGGATTGTGCTGACTTGAAGTGGTTTTCCATGTAAGTTTATGTTAATGAGTTTCCCGGGAAATAGAAACATTTTGTTTTCTTTTAAATACATTCGTTCATGGGATTATGTCTTTTGTCCAAAGCCAGGTTTGCTCTTGATATTCTTGGCAGGTTGTTGATAGCTGACATGTTGCTTAATTATTATTTCATGGAACTTTGGTGGATGTCAGTTGTTGGATGATATTCCCTAATGTGAAGCCGCTATATTTCATTTCAAAAGTAATTGAGTGGAAATGAAATGCTTTGGATGTGAAAGCACAGAAGTGCGCTTTAGAAATGCAACTTCTGTCTTTCTGTTGCCATCAGCTTTAAGGTTATTTGTTTCTATAGTGACAAATGATTGTGTTCAGTGAGGCAAGGACTGTTTGTACTGGAAAGTGTGGGGCTTTTGAACTCCTAGTGTCAGCAACAAGTGTTTCTGGGTCAGGAAGAAAGAACCACATTTCAGAATCTGGTTCTTCTGCTTTGCCCCAAAGATGACCTCTAATTGAATGTTAGAACTGAAGATCAATGCATTAAAGTGATAGTTTCCACTTCATTGCACACCAGCCTCCTGTTTTCATTAGTGTGGAAAATTTGCTTTTAAGTAGAGGAAAGTGGGCCCTTTGATGTAAATCCTTCATAATGTGACTGTTTATCAGCAGTCAACAAAAAAAACTGGAACTGTTTAAATGGCATGCAGTGAAGACCGTACTGGGAGTTTTTCCAGTTGCGGAGTCTGGAGAATTAAGGAAATGGATATGGATAACAATGATCTCAGGCCCCCACCCTGAATGTGTGGAATTCCAGAGAGCTGTTTGTGCTGCAGACTTGTTTTCACTCCTCACCTTTTGCTGGTAGCAGCCAAAAGCATAACCACAAGCTGCTTTACTGCATTTTTTTCTTTTGTTCACGCACAAGGCAAGACCATAGGCAGCTGATGATGAAAGCACAGATGTCACTTCTTCATCAGATGCCCATGTTGGAGAAAGTCTTCAGCTTGAGTCAATATTAGATGTTTAGTTAATGCTCAGTGATAGTTTGGAGAGTAGTTAATAGGTTATGAAGTGGCCTGTATTGATTTGACAGGAAGGAGTAGTAGGTCCACAAATAAGTATTCAATTTATGCTCCATTCAAGCCACGTGAAGAGTAGAAAAGAATTAGTATAATTGACTTTATCTCTGTCTTTTTTTTTGCTTTTTATTCATATTCATTCATTTATTCACTAATCAGGTGTGGAATGTCACTGGGAAGGCATTTGTTCTGCAACCCTGATTGCCCTTCAGTACAAGTGGTTTGTTTTGTGTGCAAGTTTATGGGGTTTTTTTTTTGTTAGACAAGTGCTGGTTTCAGTCACCACCTCCTGCCTGCTTTAAGTTTTGGGAACGAGAAGGAGGGATGACAGATTAAATTTAATGCTTGTAGCTGTGGCCCTGTCTGGCAGCAGAAAAGCCAGGGGCAACTGAGGAACCTTGGTAGAATGACCTCCCTGATTGGCACTTGCTTCCAGGGTTTCTGCCCCTTTTAAAAGCCTCCAAAAGCTGCCAGCCAAATCAGCGGACTGGGAGTTCTTCAGCCCTACCGGCAGCACTGTGTAAAGCGAGGAAACGGAGTGCCAGTAAATTGGTTGACCTTGCCAAGGATGTCAGTCAAGTCCCAGTGGAAGGGGTTGGTCAGTAAGTTCCCTCAGGAGAGGGATCACTTTCAACAGGTGTCTATGCCATCATTGGGGGAGGGGTGGATGGCAGGCAAGGGGGGTAGCGGGGGAGAGGGATGGTGTGCCCTCCACTAATGGCCACCCCACCACCCCCAAGGGAAAATAGCTTCCCCACATGGCATAAAGTACCATGCAGCTGTTGGAAATCCTGTTAAGCAGGGGGTTGGAAGGTTATTGAGGCAGGCAGGATACACGTTTGCAATCAGATAAGCCATGATCTTATTGACTGAGGGAAGCAAGCTCGAGGGGCAGAATGGTGTACTGCTGCTTCTGATTTGTATCTTAGAATATCCCACTCCTTCCCTCCTGATTGTGCAGGTCTAGCTTTCCTCCTGGATGGATGCAGCAGTGTTTTGGGAAGGGTTAGATTTCAAATCTTCCTGATTAGAGCACTGGTATTTAACCTGTTTGAGCTAGGCTAAAATCGTGTTTCCCCAGATATGTGTACCCTGTGATGGTTTGGTATGAAATGAAATTGGATAGTCTTTATGGCCAGGAAGTTCAAACTAATCTTAAACTGGCTTTTGCTTGGAAATTTCCACCAAGAGAAATTATGAAATAAGTGTAGTAGAAATGGGAAATATCATTTTGATACATTGGTCTGAGTGTGAGATTTATGATATTTCCTTGTCAACTTTTCTTTTGATGTATTACCTTTGCTCAATTGCTCACCACAGCCATCACAAGCTTTATTTGCACAACTTCCATCCAACTCATCTAGTTCACCCCCTGAATAATAGTGGGTCCGACTGATTCCAAAGTATTTGCCTCTTCTCCAGACAACAGAACTTTCCATTATTGGATTTCATTATCCATCTGCCATCATTCTTAATCTTGGTTTAGCTGTATGTGTCATCTGTGTTCCTTTATTGCTGCAGCTATGTCTTAACTTGAAATGTGCTCCTAATTAATCTGACTGCATAAGGAAATTGCAGGAATGGATGCAAAGCCACTGTTGTATTTCTGTTACAAGCTAGTCTTCAAAATTATTGCTGCTCGTGCATGTTTCAATTTTGGTTGGAAATGGTGTTTGAAACTGGGTGTACAAAAATGTTGGAATACAATTGCATATCAGTGTACATTTATTTCCTGAACATTGCAAAGACTAGTGTGCTTCTTGGTGTGAATGTTTGTGTAATTTCTTATCTGGTGCGGACAGGACTTGGTGATTTCTCGCCAGTGGAAGCAAAGGCCTATCCCTAAAATGTCCTTTGTTGTAATCCCCTTTAGGAGATGTACTACAGATAGTTGCACAGAGTTTTGTCTCAACTGGTCCAGGCTTTTATACCACCAGAAGAGATGGTGAGGTCAAACTGAGATTGGATGATCCTGATTCTTCAGAACGGCCACCAGTGACAGTCCATCAGATGTTCATGGAGTCTGTTAGAAAGTATGGGGACTATGTGGCCCTCGCATCAAAGAATGGCGAAAACTGGAAGAAGCTAACGTTCAAGCAGTACTACGGTGAATGTAGAGATGCTGGAAAAAGCTTTCTGAAGGTAGATAGAACTACCAGCTTCTGCATGTACAGCCACTGCCAGTTCAGAGTATATTATACTGTCTCTAAGCTTTGGATTGCTTTTAATTATATAGAAAATTAATTGTTTAAAACTCTAACCTGACTCATGAATCCAACTGTGAAATGGACATACCAAAACAAGCGAAGATTGCGATGTGGCAGTGTACATTTCTCTTCAGGTTGCATGGTTTTAATTGATGGTAGCTGCAGATGGCTTTCAAGTGCCCCAGCACAGCACAACTTAACTCCAAATCCCACACTGGTTTTGGGCTGGGTGGGTGGAAGAGACCAGGTTAATGCAGGGAGTGAGGGTGTTCTCACTTCATTTCCAAAGAGATAGTAAGAACTGCTGATGCCGGAGTCAGAGATAAGTGTGGAACTGGAGTAATACAGCAGGCCAGGCAGCGTCAGAGAAGCAGGAAAGTTGACGTTTCGGGTCGGGACTCTTCTTCAGGGGAATAAAAAAGTAAAGCTAGGTCTTTTCTGAAGGGTCCTGACCTGAAACGTCAACTTTCCTGTTCCTCTGTTGCCTGGCCTGCTATGTTCCTCTAGCTCCACATCTCATTTCCAATACCATTTTACTGAAATTTAGAGGCCGTTGTTACTTATTTTTTTATTTCTGTGGGGCTGAAAATGTGTTCTGTTAGGATTGCTGATTGAGCAAATCCAGGACAGAGGATACCCATCAGATCTTGCAGATTGCAGTACCACTCTAATGCAATTTTGGGAGTCCATTTCTGTAACTGGGCTAGGAGGTTCAATATTGAAATTGAGGCGAATGCTCATTTCAATGCATCCTAGAGCTGACTAAACAAAGATTCATAGAATCCTTACAGTGTGGAAACAGGCCCTTCGGCCCAACAACTCCCTACCAACCCTTGGAGCATCCCACATAGATCCATTCCCCATAACCTATGCATCTCTGAACACTACGGGCAATTTAGCATGGCCAATCCACCCAGCTTGCACATCTTTGGATTGTGGGAGGAAACCAGAGTACTCGGTGGTGGGGGGAATCCCACTCAGACATGGAAGCAGGCCTTTCAGCCCATTGAGTCCTTCACTGTCCCTCTGAACAGCATTCCTCCCAGACCCAAGCCTCTATTCAATCCCTGTTACCCTGCATTTCCCATGGCTAAACCACCTAGCCTGCACATCCCTGGACACAACAGGCAATTGAGCATGGTCAGTCTACCTAACCTGCACATCCTTGGACTGTGGGAGGAAACCCATGCAGACACAGGGAGAACATGCCAACTCCACACAGACAGAGCTGCCCGAGGGTGGAATTGAACTCACGTCCCTGGCACTGTGAAGCAGCAGTGCTAACCACTGAGCTACCCAGAAGGTCTAGGCCATTTTAGAATTGCGACCATCCTTGCAGAACACTTCAAAGTTTCTGCCTTTCTGATTTTTGTTATCCTTGCTCCCATTTATACCTGTGATGCTAATCCCAGTTTGCTTTTAGTGGATTTCCTGAATAACATGTACATTACCATTTTCAGCCCTTTAACTCCACATGAGTTGCCTAATGCAAGTTGCAGATGTTGTAAGTGGTTTTCTACACGTTGTTGTTATTAAATAATGTACAAGACCTCTCCACTTTTTTAGGTATTTTTAAACAACCTTTTCATGTATGTGATCACGTAGCTTTTGGAGTAAGTGGGACTTGAATCCAGACCTTCATTGCTCAGAAATAGGGGTACCATGACTGCATCATGAGAGTCCTCACCTCTCCAATTCTGTCTTTTTATACACCGCAGTGTTCTTGCACACAACTGAACGTTTCACTTGCCCCTCATCACATCACCCAAAGTATCACTTCATGTATGACCACCAGTGAACCTTCCTACCTCTAATCTAGTTTTACATTTAAGTTTCTACCTACATCCACTCGACACTCCAATCCAGATCGACAGCTTATTTCTGCCCAGCTCAGCAAACCAGTACCATTGCTTGGAGTGTTATAGAGACCCAAACCTGTTATAGTGATTAAATTGTGGTGGGTAGTTAACTACTTTTAAAATTGAAGTAATATTTGCTCATTGTGAAAACAACTTTATTTTTTGTGTGCTTTATGGGTTACAGTATGTTCATTTGTGCATGAAGTACCTTTGTGAAGACTCTATTATGTTTAACGTCTGTATTTATTTGCAGCTTGGACTCCAACGTTTCCATGGTGTTGGAATTCTGGGTTTCAATTCTCCAGAGTGGTTCATTGCGAATATCGGAGCAATCCTGGCAGGGTATGGCTCTGTTGATTGATTACTGTGATGGCAGAAACTGTGGTATTGGAGGAGGATCATTTAGTTGCTGCAGAAAATGTAGCTCTTCCAATTTGCCTTTCTTTTGCACTAAAACCCACTAAGGCATTTCAATGTGGCACCGCTCTGGTACCTGTCCAAATATCCATTTTCATGTATGAATGTTAATTCTAAGTGTAGGCAAACCTTTTCGAACCAAATTTTGATCTTTCCTAGTTTTGATAGTTATCCTCATTTTGATAGTTAACGTGTGTTAACTATCAGTGAATGTTAGGCTGTCCAGCTATATAAAGTGACCATGGGAATCACAGATTTCATATAGTGGAAGGCATTCAGGCTAATATCTCTGTGCTGGCTCTCTCTGATCATTTTTACTTAATATTATCCTCCAGGTTCTCCCTTGAAGATCAACCTCTTTCAAATAACAATGTAATTCCCTTCTGTGCTTCCACTACAGCCTTGGGACATGCATTCCAGACCTTGACTACTGGCTGAGTGAGAGAGCTTTTCTTCAGGCTTCTTTTGTCTCTTACTTTAAATCTGTGCCCTCTGTTCTCGATCCTTTAACAGGAGGGAACAGTTTCTTCCTGTCGACTCCATTCAGGCTCCTTTTTTATCGTTTTGAATATCCTTATCAGTCTCCTCTTGGCCTCCAGGTGGCACAGTAGTTAGTACCGCTGTCTGTCAGCACCTGGGGCCCAGTTTGATTCCACCTTCAGGTGACTGACTGTTTATGTGGAGTTTGCACATAGTCCCCACGTCTGCTTGGATTTCCTCCAGGTGCTCTGCTTTCCTCCCACAGTCTAAAGGTGTGCAGGTTAGATGGATTGGCCATGCTAAATTGTCCGTAGTGTCCAGGGATGTGCAGGCTAGGTGGGTTGGCCATGGGAAATGCAAAGGTTACAGAGATAGAGTGGAGGAATGCAGTTCAGAGGGACAGTGTGGACTCAGTGGGCTGAATGGCCTGCTTCACTGTATGGATTCTCTTCAAGGAAAGCAGTTCTACCTTCTCAATCCACCTCCACAACTGAATTCCTCTTCCCTGGAACCATTCCCATAAATCTGCCTTCTGCACCCTCTCCAGCGCCTTCACATCCATCCTAAAGTGTGATGTCCATAACCTTTCAATTTCGAACGTACTACATAAAGTTACTATATCTCATTCCAAGATGGTTTTAAACTGATGCTATCGTCGTCTAATCAACAATCCAGAATAAAATCCCAACTTTCTTCCTGTTTCTAAATTAATATTGTTGATTCCTATTTTCATTTACTTTGGCCACATCTTAAAAGGGGGCTGTGATGGCAGGGTCAGACAAGAAGTCTGCCAAGACCCATCTCGATGTCAGGAGCATCTCACTGGATCTTTGTCAGAGTTTCTAATCACCCTGTTCAGAGATGTTGTCACATACCTCTTGAGCAGGTGGGACTTGAATTTGGTCCTCCTAGCTCAAAGGTGTGGACATTACCTTGCGTTGAGTGGTGTGGCAAATTGCAAATTAAGGGGCATTATTCCTTGTTAGATACCCTATTACTGGCCCAGTTCACCTCATTAATATCCTGCTTCCAGTCTTGGAACATAAGCTAGGCATCCAACATTCCTCACAGCCCAGTCATCATGCCTTTAGGACCTGAGGACCAATGGCTGGGGCGATTGAGTATGTGCGCCTCCTCACCTCACCATGGCAGCTGCCAAACTGCTCACGCAGGCAGCCAAATGGTCACATGACTGGCTGCAGCCTCTGAGCGATGAGGGCCTCCCATTTTCCTGCCTGCCAGAGACACTGGTGAGAATGGCAGAAGGTGAGTCTTGGTAAGAGGTGTGGTGCATTGGCAGAGATGGTGTGTGACACTTACCCCTGGTGGAACAGAGAAGGTCACAGACATTCTTATGATACTGCTGACTATTCCTCCTCACTGTTGAGATGGCACTGACCTGGACAGTGACCTTGGACTGGGCTGCCCAAGTCTGGTGGCCTGGCCTCCATTGCCAGCCTTTTGGGAAATGAACTGCTCTTGTATCAATCCCTTGACCAGGAGCTCCTTGTCCCTGTCAAAGAATTGCTTCGCCGTCTTCCCCCTCCTGTGACACGTTCAGCCCCCATCCTTGCCCAAGCAGTGCAGCTTCAGAACACTGGTGCACAGGGACCTTTTTAAAGATGGGGTGGGCATCGGGGATACTGGTCTTTTGGCGAATAGGAGCAGGACTGAGCCTATGAAGCCTGCTCCACCATTCTATAAAATCATGCTAATCTGCCCCCAGCATCAACTCCTGTTTAGTGCCAGCTTCTTATTGCCCTCACTCCTTTAAAAATCTGTCTCTTTAAATTCTGTGATCTAACCTGCACAGCTCTCTTGAGCAGAGCCTCGCAGCAACCGTTCCTCCAAAAATAAAAGCAAGATTCAGTCAGTTATAGTTTTGCCTTCTTGTATAATAAACTCATAAACTATTAATTGTGGTGAAGAAAGTAACAAAAATATTTCATTTGTCTGAGCCAAATTTTAAAAGTTAAACAATGGCTACGTGGGAAAATAAGTTCAGTGTAGCCTGACAGTAGTCAAATCTTTTGTGTTTAAACAAAAGTAAACAGCAAAATATTGTGTAGGACATTGAGTCCAATACCCTTTGAGTTTCTTTCTTGTGAGTCATAGTCTATGGATGTGCGTCATGCATGTATAAACATTAATTAAAAATGCTTATTGGTAAAAGAATGTTGGTACTGCTTCTCCTCACAGCTGTTAGGGATCATACAGCACAATAGTTCTTTCCACTAAGTACATGAGTATAAAAACGTCTGAAGTCCTTTCATTTCAGCTGCTTTTATCACATTCTGGAAGGCACTACATTGCACCCTTTGCCAAAAGTCTGATAAGCAAACATCCTCTTCTCCCACTCACCCTCTTCTTTCCTTATTTTGCTTTTCTCCTTTGTTCTCTCCCTGTCTTCCTTTTATTTCGCTTTTTTTACTTCCCTCTTGTTTCTCCCCCAACTTCTTCCCATGCTCTTCCTCTACCCTTTTCTCTCTTACTCACTCTTGCGCTCTTTCCCGCTCCCCTCCTTTTTATATTTCTCTTCCCCCTTCTCTTTCTTTACCACCTCCTCTTTTCTGTATCTACCTGCCATACTGTTTCTCTTTCCTCCCCTTTCTCTCTTTCTTATCCCCCATTTTTTTATACCCCTTTTTTCTCTAATCCACACCCTCTTTCTTTTTTCACCCTATCACCCTCACTATCTATGTACTTTTGCGCCTCTCCCTTTTTTCTGTCCTTTAATCTTCTTGCATTCATGTTCTTTTTCTCATTTGTTCTGTCTGTCTGCAACATACCTAGAGATGTGAGATTTCACTGATGACTATGACAATCGATGTATAAATAACAATAGTTTCAGAACTTGTATTTCCAAGCACGTCCTGTTTACAGCTGTCCCAAGTCTCCACAGGAATAGCAGGTTAAATGTGAAGGTGAACACTTAAAAGCGAATGCCTAATAATCCCACACTATTACTGTTCACCATAGACAATATATTCATTCATTAAAAGTTCATTACAGTTCTGACCTTTTATAATGTTCAGGATTAACTTTGAAAATAACTTGAACGAAAGTAAGAAATTGCAAAAGGAAATCATGTGGTTGTGAGCAAAAGTAGATTGTGTGTGTGTGTGTGTGCGCAGTAGGAATGCTTAAATAGTAATGTGTAAAATTTCCAACTAATTTATTCCAGTATAAAATAATCATCAGGTGCTGTGGAGGGTTGAAGAACTAAAGGAAAACTTAAAACCAAAGAAAAAAGGCCTGATTTTTTTTTTTAAGAAAGTACTGAAGGAGGACAAAAAAACCGTACAAAATGCTCATGGGAGAAGTTTGAAAATAAAAGGAAGACCAATAAATTACAAAACCAAACCGTCATGGAATAGGAAAAGAATTAATGAAGAATCCTCTGGATGCTAGTTTAACAAAAAGAAAGATACTAAGGATAGGGCCACAAAATAAAGACTGAGCAAAGTAAACACACACGTTACAGTAGAGAGATGGCAGAAGTACCAAAGAACCATCTTGTCTTCTGTTTATTAGTAATAAAGGAAATAAAATAGGCATTTCCTCAAAGGATGAGCTTGAAAGGAATATCAGTGGTGTAGGGATAGAAAGAAAGATTGTAGATTGATTTGCGTCAAAGCTAAAAGGGGATGCAAAACCAGGTCCAAATGGTACGCAGATAAATGCATGTTTGAAGAAGTTAGGAAGGAGATAGCTAAAGTAATTGTAGAGACGTCCAGAGACGCCAGAAGACTGGTAAAACAGCTCAGTATAAAACCTGGGGACTAAAAATCGGTCAACTTAATAGTAGTAAGAAAGATGCTGCGGTATATATGGAAAGAAGTGATTCTTTCGAGAGGAGACCCTTTTTAAAAAAAAATCAGCATGGGGGAAAAAATGGAAGAGGACAATGCTGATAATCTAGACTTTCAAAAGCCCGTGTGAAAATACCATGGTACCTTGTATTTCATGGTAGACTCAAAACACAGGGCATTTCAAATATTTGTTCAATGATTGCAATAGCGATCAGGTTTTGAGTAAAGATTTGTAGCTCAGGTGCTGGTTGTAGATGTTGGTGTGCTCACCGAGCTGGGAGGTTTGATAGCAGACGTTTCATCCCTTACTAGGTGACAACCTCCGTGCTATGGAGCCTCCTGCACAAAACACTATGTGGGATAAACAGCTAGCAACCCTCATCCACAATTACCAGCTATCAACTAAACGACATGACCAGATGCTCATGGTTTCAATACACACAGACAAGAAAAACCACACTTTCAACTGAGGCAACACTACTATCATTTGACAAGCCAAACAGAGGACACCTTGGGAATTCTTGGAGGCTTGGCATTCATCCGCAGACTCCATCAACAACAAACGCATTGAATTAGACCTGATTATCCTGACCATTACGATGCATGGACCGGTACCAGCAGAAACCAGACCATATAAATTCAAACTGGCACAAGACAACACCGCTTCACAGAAGGCTCCACAGCGCTGAGTATGTCACCTCCGTAAGGGAATGAAACATCTGCTATCAAACCTCTCAGCTCGGCAAACACACCAACATCTATTTGAATAGGGAGCAAATTGACTAAGAAATAGAACACAGTGTAGAGGTAAAGGGTAATATGGAGGAAGATATGAGGCGGTGTTAATAAAATAAGTCTGTATTGGGATCATTGTTAATCATAGTGAACAACAACGACCTTGAGTGGAAGTAAGTAACTCAAAATTTGCATTTGATGATAGATTGGGGATCCAGTTTACTTTAAGGAAGAAACACAATAAGTAATTAGAAAACTTGGTGACTAGGCCGTTAATGGCAAATACATTTGAATGTATGTAAGGTGACCTTCAAAGCTTTGAAAAATCTTTCCAAGTTTGCGGGTAAGCATAACATGAGAGTTTAACTGAGAAAATGGGCCAGTTACTCCTGGTGCTGATTTATCTCCCATCTACCCTTGATTTATTTAAATGGCCTTGGAGTGGCAGGTCCCCACTCCTCCCACAGTCATTCAGTACAAGTTATTGTAATTTGCCAAACCTTTTTGGGGATGGGGAGTAGTCACTGGAACAGCTGCTGATTTTCTGAGCCTTGCCTTCCTAAAGATTTTCTTTTTTTTTCCTTTTTTTTGTATAGTGGATTGGCCGTCGGAATCTACACTACAAACTCTCCTGAAGCCTGTCAATATGTAGCAAGTGACAGTGAAGCTAATGTTTTGGTTGTAGAGAACAACAAGCAACTACAGAAGATCTTGCAGGTTGTGGGCTGTTTGTCAAATTGTTCAGTCAATCAAGTTTTATTATAAAAGCAAAAACCTTAGTCTTGCTTGAATTAGTAATTATTTCCTGTCTTATGTCTATAACATTTGCGTTTATGTATCTTTTTTTAAACCAGGAATGTTTATAATTTCTTCTGTTTAATCAATGCTAGTGATATATTTCATACATTTACTCTGATCAATGCAATGTAAATTTTACATTCTGAGATTTGGGATCAACCATTCTCGGACGTCCTCTCTTTGTGTTTACGCTCTCTTCATGTTTATCTTTGTTCTATTTACCTGATGCCTTTATTTTCTGTTCTTACTACTTTATACTCGGGTAGTTTCCTTCCAGCTATAGAGAGCTGTAACACACCAACAGGGCATTTGGCCTGTCAGTTCCAAGCCATTAGTTTTCCCCCCACGCATCCAACTCTCCACTTCCTCAACATCAAACCCTTTCATTCTTCTCTTTTCAATAATCTAACGTTTCCTTTGAAAGTGAAATGAACCACTGTTAAAATAGTATGTGACATCCCTGGCACCTACTGTGTATAGAATTTTATTTCTAATCTTCTTTCATTCTTTCCATAATTATTTCTAACTTCTTTCTTACAACTTAGCTGGCTGTTGAGAGCAAAGTCTCTCCTATTGAAATCTTCTGGTATTATTTTATCACTTATTAAGATAATCATGTCTGTGAATGTATTGAGCTTTTTTATTCTAACATCAAACATAGCTATTTCTGGACCTTTTGCAGCTTGATGGAACGTGATCACACGTGTAATCTGTGTATGCGTTTGTACTTTTTGGGTCTTTTTGTGTACAGGTAATGTGTAACTCTTCATTTTCAGATTCAGGATCAGCTTCCACACCTAAAAGCAATTGTGCAGTACAAGGATGAACTGAAGGAGAAGAGGCCAAATCTTTACACCGTAGGTATATCCAAGATTGAGCCCACGAAACTCTTTGCTACTTATTTATTCAAATCCAGTGTAAAATTCCAAATGATTAAAACCAGTTATTCTTATTATATAAAGGCCTACTGCAGCAAAAATATTTTCAACAATGTTGGCCACGAGATCTCTGGCACTTATAACTAGCTGCTGGACAGCATACTATTCCCCTACAAGTAACTGACAATCATACTTTGCATTCTCTGCATATTTCACCTACCAGAGAGAGGATGGTCAGTGAACAAAGAAAGGTTTGAAGCAATGCGACTCAAACTGAGACAGTCTGTAACATTCTCAAAATTCTCAAAAAACAAAATTGATTGGATATTTATAAAGGAAGAATGTAGAAGCAAACAAGATTTGATCAGATGGCTTCAGTTGAAGAGTTGGAATTGATAACTGCCTGATCGTGTTAAAAGACATCTCCTGTGCAGCTGTTTTTGTTTCTTTTCTGATGTTTACAGTGAGCACTTCAGGTTGTTCCACAGAGATGTTCTGCTGTCCTGGTCTGGTGTTACTATCCAATTCTGAATAATGTTGCTCCCATAGCAGTACTGCTGTCAGAGCATTTCCATGAAATCAAATCTGCTCTTTGGGGAGCTCATGTGATGTGTGTGGAACACATTTTCAGTTTTTAGCTGGACAGAGCACTATGATTGCTGACTTAGATGTTACTCCCCTATCTTGATGATTTCTCTTCGTCATCCAGCATTTCTATTCTGTATGAATTGTTGTACAGTAAGGTTATAAAACCTGCAAACTCTTTACAGTTGGGAGTTGTATCTACATTTGCATAACGTTACTGGCGTAGCTGCAGGTTGTAGTAAAATGCGATGCAAACGACCAAGGAGCCAATATAGTTGAGATGTGATTGTGGACACTATTGAATTGTTGCCTGTAATAAATGAGAGAGATCTTCGATGTGCCATCAGGTGAGACTCTGATATCAGGTTGGCATTAGGGACTACATTACAGTGACATTTTAAAGTTTTGTCTATGATGATGAAGAGAGCAATAAGCTCAGTATTGCTGGGGATAAAACAAAAAAGCGCTTTGACAAAGCACTCGTCAGGACAATTCGGATGAATGCTAATTGAAAGGGAAATCTTTATACTGCATGAAAGGAAAATGCTGATGGGTTAGCAAGTGAACTCTGGTGGAGTTGTTGTCTTGGAAAAAGAATCAATGATGATTGATACTTAACTGCTGAGTTTTGTTTAATTTTGAAACCAGGCAGGTTGACTCCGGTCAGGCTGTTACTCTGTGGAATTATCATCAGCAAATTGCTGTCACCCTCTTTTGATGAGTTGAAGTAGGTGCAGTGTATGCAAATATCTTTCTGTCTGCAAAGTGCAGGCTCCATATCTTAATATATGTAGCTTCCAGTACATTAAAGTGCACTACACTGTGAGCCTGACTGACAATTCTCAATTGGTTGTCAGTTTAATTCTTCACACTATTTTACAAATTGACCTGATGAGTGCAAGACAAAGATCTTTGACAAAATGTGTCTTCTGTTCAGCAGTACTCAAGATTGTACTACCCAATGACTATGTACAATGTAACTTTTTTAACCTCGAACAGTGGAGTTTGAAGGATTAGGACTCCAAACCCCACTCTATTATCAAAGCTCAACATGTAGGTCAAATTTAAGATATTTGTAAACAAAGTACAGGTAGCTGGATTTTACGAAGGGTGAGTAGGGGAAAAGAGCAGCAATGGAATGGAAGAAAAGTCGAGGGAAAGGATGCAAACCGCATTTATTTCTAGATTATAAATTATTGGATATCATCGCCAACCAAGACAAATGGAAAATCCGAAGTAATGAAGATATCAGAAAAGAAACTGTTTGGGAAAGCTAAATAAAAAGTGAGGTTAGGAAAGCGATAACAGTGTGGAGCTGGAGGAACCCAGCAGGCCAGGCAGCATCAGAGGAGCAAGAAAGTTGACATTTCAGGTTGGGGCCCTTCTAACATTTTCTTTT
Source organism: Ginglymostoma cirratum (assembly GCA_024137785.1). Taxonomy (NCBI): domain Eukaryota; kingdom Metazoa; phylum Chordata; class Chondrichthyes; order Orectolobiformes; family Ginglymostomatidae; genus Ginglymostoma; species Ginglymostoma cirratum. The sequence continues at coordinate 24,098,125 of JAHRHZ010000043.1, forward strand.
TGAAAAATATAAAGAATTTATTTGTTATGAATATATGTAGAAAAGCTGTTGGAACTTTCTAAAGGTAACATGATCTGAAACGTTGTGGCATTGATACCGGATTATTTATTATCAGTGTTTACAGAGGGATTACAAGCTGTGAGAAAATTGAATTTCTTTGTAGGGAGTTGGGGTGCGGGTGGGGGAATGGAAGAAATGAGAATTGAATTAGAAGTTTTAGAAAGTGGGTAGTTACTAATGGTCTAAGGAGACTGATAGATGACAAGACTCAAACAGGTTTCATACAGGAGTGCTAAAGAAACAACTGTATTCTTGTCACTATATTTTAAGGAATCTGTGGAAAGTAGACCGGTGCCTAAGGTTTGGAAAGTAAATCATGGAATCCCAGTCTGTACAAATGAGCATAAGACTGAACCTATGACCTGCTATAGCTAAAATATTACAAGGCATTCTGTAAAGGAAAATAAAATGCCTGGACAGGTATGGTACAGTAACAGGGAGTCAACGTGGGTTTATTGTGCCTGTCAATTTTACTAGAGTGGCTTTTGTCCACCCCACCCCCCCAGGGTAGAGTATTTCAAGAAGTGGAATTGTATTCGGCTTTGGGTGATTTTCTCTGATAATGTACTTTCTTGTGTCTGAAATAGTGGGCGGAGTTCATGCAGCTTGGGAAAGATGTGCCAGATTCTCAACTTGATGAGATCATTGCTTCCCAGAAACCGAATCAGTGTTGCACACTCATTTACACTTCGGGGACCACTGGAACGCCAAAGGGAGTCATGCTGAGCCACGATAATGTAAGAGTTGTCCTGTTAATATGTTGCAGCTTGGTCGTGCTTAATTTAATGTCACAGCTTTTTATGGCTTTTTTTAAAAAAAAAATGTCCGTTTGTCCATTTTAAAGTAAAAACATTTTCAGTTGTCAATTCAGCCCTAAATAGATCATGGGCTAAAGATTTGTTGGTGGGTCCCGATCCACCATTGTGAGGATGCGACAGTCAGGAATCTACCCAGAGGAATTTTTTATTTATTTATCTATCTATTTATTTATTCATTCATTCATTTTTTTTTTTATTTATTTATTTATTTATTTATTTATTTATTGGGAAGTGCCAGGTTAACTGAATGGAACTTCTAACGGCAGTCAATACATCCTCCTGCTGCATGAGCATTGAGATGTTAGAGTTGCTGATGCAAAGGGAGCGAGGACATCGCTTGACAGTGTGTTCTGGACGTGATTTTAAAAGGTTTTTGTGTTTCATAAAATAGCTGCCAGGCTATCTTTTGTGGTGGTCCCACTGCTTTTGGCCAGGCAGTACTCACTGTCCCAAAACCATCTCATTGAAAATGAGGCTGGATGTTAGAGGGAAATTGTAGTGACTGCTTACCACTGAAAGCCACATCAAGCTGAATGTAGGACTTCCTGTCATTCAAACCTCTCTTCAACTTGATTGAGTTATCTGTATTCCACTTTATTCTGTTGGTTGTAGTGATCTGAATGAGAAAAAAAGCTTTACCATTCAAAACTGTTTGTTTTATTTTATGTTGAATTTCAATCACATGCATAATGTTGTTATATGAATTTTGTAATTATGTACTGTATTTATAGCTATATTTTTATATATTTTCTGTTCACCATTTTCTGAACAGATCAGTTGTAAGAGACAGTAAGAACTGCCGATGCTGGAGTCTGAGATAACACAGTGTGGAGCTGGAGGAACACAGCAGGCCAGGCAGCATCAGAGGAGCAGGAAAGCTGACATTTCGGGTCGGGACCCTTCTTCAAAATGGGGGAGGGGTCTAGGAACACTAAAATAAATAGAGAGAGGACAAGTGGGGCTGGAGAAGGTAGGTGGGATGGTGATACGTGAGTGCAGGTGGGCAGTGGTGGGTCTTGGAAATTTCTGGAGAAGGGTCCCGACCCAAAACGTCAGCTCTCCTGCTCCTCTGATGCT
>JAHRHZ010000043.1:24100479-24258813 GCA_024137785.1 Ginglymostoma cirratum
TGAAGAAGGGTCCCGACCCGAAATGTCAGCTTTCCTGCTCCTCTGATGCTGCCTGGCCTGCTGTGTTCCTCCAGCTCCACACACTTTTATCTTAGATCAGTTGTAAGCTTTGTTGTGACATTGGATTTTTTTTTTTTAATGCAGTTGCATTCACAGGGCCCCTAACTGGATGTTGCTGTGCATGTACAGCATTTATATAGAAACACAAGTATGGGAATTCCCTTCACCTCCACATCACCCACCATTGTAACATGGAAAGATCTTCACTGTTCCTTCAAAGTTTTTGGGTCAAAATTCTTCACAATCCTGACTCCACCAGGTTTTAAATTCTAAACATTTAAACTTGCCTGTTTTGAATACCTTACAGTGATGCTTTTTTAAATTTAAAAATTGTAAAACTTAGTCAACTTTTTTTTTTATTTCTCCAGCACCCCAAACAAAAATTTTTTTTTTTTTTTGGGTCCTTAAGCCCCATTACAGGTCCCTTCAAGGATTATGGGTTAAGCCCTTCAACATAATGCACACGCCATCCTATTGTACTGCAAACATGACCCTCCAACGAGCCCAGAAGCATGATATCCATATTTAACCAGCCTGTTTCCTGTGGAGAGCAGGGTATTTGCTTGCCCTTTTTTTATAGACTTACCCAAAAACTGCATTAAATGGGATATGGACACAATACAATTTCTCAAATCCTTTTCAGATTTCAATCACCAGGACTGTGTAAAATGTATCACCAGTAGAAAAACTCTTCCTTTCATGTCTTTAATACTGCTACTTGTTTATATGGAAAAAACTATCCTGATCTCTCCACTAACTTTGAATAAATTCACATCTTCTAGTTACAGACGCAATATTCCTATATTGCAGCTATTTCCAATCAAGCGAATCACTTATTCTTGGTACTGGTATCATAGGCAGTAGAGGGGGTGTCGATTAGATCAATGAACTGAACAGTTGATTTGCAGCGAAAAGTAACATGTGGGTTCAATTCCTGCACCAGCCGAGGTTACCATGAAGGACTGTCCTTCTGAACCTCTTCCCCTCGCCTGACGTGTGGTGACCCTCGGGTTAAACCACCACCAGTTGTGTGTCTCATGAGAGAGCAGCCCTATGGTCCACTAGGACTATAGCAACTTTACCTTTAATAAAGGTAATGAACCATGACCCCCTGAGCCAGAGGTAGGAAAACTACCACTGCACCAAAATAGCCTCTCGCTAGTTGTTGTATTCTCTCTGCTGAAGAGTTGTATTTAAATGGGAACAATTGGAGCATTCAGCTTTCTGGTTGCTTACGAAAGCTTTTGTTGTTTTAAATAAAAAGCACTTCAACAGTTATAATTGTTATAAAAATTTTGAAGAGAGAACTAAGTCAAGATTTTCTAAGTGTATGCCGTAGTAACGTGCCACCGTGCCACCGCATGTACACCACGTTCCTGAAGTACCCATTTCTCCAGGCTTGAAGGAAGCAGTTACTAGAGAGTAGGTCCTGTCAGTTTGGAACTGCAAATACTAAGGCAGAATCTCCATTTGTTTTTAGAACCCAATAGAAACCTTACATAAAGTGGTGAATGTGTATTGCTTTCCTGCCAAGGGAATATCGTGGTCACAAGAACCGCAGCCATCTAAAACTGTGATCACCTCCAGGGTAAATAGGGATGACTAATAAATGGGTTATATCAGGATCATGTTCATCTTATGGTGGGGGAGAAGTGGGGCAATAATGGAAGCTGTGTCTCATGTTTAGGTCAGTCATATTTTCTGGTTATGAGACCATCACAATGCTTCTTTTATAACTGCAGCTAACATGGACAGCTTATGCAGCAGGAAATATGGTGCAACTGCGACCAGCTACCGAAAGCCAAGAAGCTATTGTTAGCTACCTGCCATTAAGTCATATTGCTGCGCAAATGATCGATATCTGGCTGTCCATAATGTTTGGAGGCACCACTTATTTTGCACAACCTGACGCACTGAAGGTAAAATATAATGCAACATGAAATATTAATATTTAAATAAATACTACTTTGTGTGCTGCATATTAATAAGAAGAGGGGCTGTTATACGTTGACTACCTTCTCCATTGTTAGAAACAATCCAGTTTGTGTGTTCTTGCAGCCAGAATACTGCATATGGTTTCTATTTGCAGCACAGGATTTCCTGTAGATCTCAAGTACCTCAGCTGCAAACTTGTGCAGTTTGAACAATATGTTAAAAATGACATGCATGTGTTAATATGGGAAACATCTTGATGCTTAACGGGAGCAGACTGAGTCAAGATTTAACACCGAGCTAAAGAAGGGAAATATTAGGAGCATTGGTCCCTCCTGTTTCTGTTTGCTGTAGATGACCTCCATGTTGCATTGAGCAGTTCCTTTTAAGGTTGCCATGGCATCTTGATAGGAACATTGCTATTGCTTAGCCTGTTAGCTCCCTGGAGCAGCACGCCTCCCATTGCTGCATGGCCACACCTCCCATGCATTTGGAGCTGAAGAGAGGTGACTAAATGCTTGGTGCAATGGTTATATTTTTAACAGCATTAAATAAGGGAATGAAGGTCGAGGTTTTGGTAGGAGTTCCAGAGGTTGGGTCCTACACAACAGGAAGCCACCAATAATGAGCCAAGGAAATGGTGGCAAGGGGGGGAAATGTACGAGGCATCAATCAGAGAGCAGATGCCTTGGTGCGTAAGGCTGAATGTGGTCAAAGGTGCAAACCTGACTTGATTGCAGCAGAAACAGTGGATGGAATTTTCTGGGGATTGCAGTCAGTTGAGGGGCTGCAAAGATATGCATCTTGGGGACTGGGCGGTGCTCAGTCAGGGCCGCCCTGTCAAGCCAGGCTTAGGGCTAGTCCGTGTTCAGCCCTGGGCATTGGAACATTTAATGGTTGGGGGCTTTATCATGAGCCAGTCCATAGAGCCCTGAGGAAGGTGGGATAGTGATGTCTGTAGATGATGTTACTCAGACTGGATCACTGAGTAAATAATTATAGTGAAAGGGACTGGAGGGGGGGAGGTGGGATCTCTGTGTAGGAGGACGTGGGAAACTTTAAGAACGGTGTTTATCCCAAGTGACAATCGCAGGCCTCAATGTGGGAGGAGCATGTGGCCACAAGGGAATGGCAAATCTCAAATCTGGGGGCTTGGGTGTAATGTTTGGAGTACCACAGGGCAAAGGACACATTCTGGCGTGCAGTGTTTGAAGTGCTGTGGATATTTCAGCAGCGCAAACATCCCAACATCCTGGTCAGCACTCCTGCCAGACAATTTCACAACAAGAGCGTTAAAGAAGCCGGGTGCCGAATAAATGAGCTGAAGAGTAAAAACTGTGAGAGAAATGCCGACGTAGACCATGGCAGGTGGGCGTGCCATGAATTCCATTTGGAAAGATTTTTTTTTTTTGCCAAAACCTGGGAAAAGTAGGCTCTTAATAGCTAGTCAGTTAACCAATGCGAGGAATGAGTGCTAAAGGCATATTATAGTGAACAAATGAGATTAATACTACACTTCATGTGGATTGCAAACCAACTTTGATTAGCCTAAATGATCTTTAATCTGTAATTATTTGTTTCCTTTGAAATTCAAAACACTTCCTCTGGCTGCAAAGTTTCACAGTTAGAATTCAAATTATTTCATACGGAGTAGCCAGTTTACATACTGTATTTGACACATCGACTGGAACTTGATGTTAAAAATCTACCCTGTTCTGTGCTCTGGCACAAACAATTTCAATTGGGATTTGCTGCTTCCCTGTTACTGGATTTGTTAGAAAAGGGTGAAGAAGACTAAAACCAGGAATTTGGGAAGAGTAACATTCCCTAGGAGGGACTGCTTGCAAAGATCTTGCTATTTTACAAATTGAAATTTGGAACGCAGAAGACAAAGGATATCAGGGACAGCTTGTTTTGTGTCAACCTGTGTAATATTATTGTATATACTAGGTGGATTTTAAAAATTCAGCTCCTTTTCAAAGCACAGGGCATATGACTCTGACCTTTCCTTGATTAAATGATTCTTGATGAATGTTTTGCAGTGAAAATTACTGAAAGAGTTGCCCAAGGTGCAATTAAATTTACTTGTGTGTTCTAATTATGATTTGATTTCAGGGCTCTTTGGTGACCACAATGAGGGAGGTCCGTCCTACAGCATTTATGGGTGTGCCTCGTGTGTGGGAGAAGATGCAAGAGAAAATGAAAACTGTAGGAGCAAAATCCTCGACTGTTAGGAGGAAAGTTGCCTCCTGGGCAAAAGATGTTGGTTTAAAAACCAATTTAAATCGCATGCGTGGGTATGTATATAATTTAATCACTAGTTTTCCCTCTCAACCAGCTTGGATTCAACCATTTGTTTCATTTGATCATAATGACAAAACCTTCCTTCAAACACAGTTTTACCTTTTGAAGTGAAGGTCAAAAACAGAGCTTGTGAATGTGTTGCCGCGTATGTTGTAGTCAACATACAAGAAGCAATCACCAAGTAGTTCTGACACAAAGTCAATGAACAGGATCTCGTCCTATTTTTGTGTTTTAACAGTCAAGTCGGTGAATTATATGTTGTACTTTGGGTACAATGTAAAATGTCAGCTGTTGCTGTTACTAAGGCCCTGCAAAATCTCTAAAAGCGGTGCTCTGCTCTCACCCAAACAGGTTTCCCAATTCAGCTGAATTAACAGCTACAGACAAGTATTGCTGTCTACATAAAGAGCAGGTGCACAAAACAAACTGAATGTTTCACCAACAGATTTTGTATGGACTATGTCTCTTCTTCAGAGAGAATAGACAAAGAGGAGCCTCCACCATAGTTGCTGCCCACTGAGGGCAAACTGCCTCTTTGTCATTTGTTACATTTATCACAACATTAAAGTTCCGGATGCATTAATTTTTCACCATCCGCTACAAGAGTTTAGGAGCAAAACAGAAAGATGTCCATTTACATCCAGAATATGTTGCTTCTAAACTCCGTGTTATACATTATTGAACATTTTCTGGGCTATTTGTTTTAATTTTTTTTCATGGGATGGAGGCATCTCTGGCAAGGTCCACATTTATTGCTCATTCCGAATTGGCTTTGAACTTCCTGGCTTACTTGGCCATTCCAGAGGGGATCAAAAAGAGTCAGCCACACTGCTGTTTATCTGAAAACATGTACAGGCCAGACCATATAAGGACATCAGAGTTCCTTCCTAAAGGATATTAGGTAACCAGATGGGTTTTTATGACAGTGAATGATAGTATTTGTGACTATGAAACTGAGACTTCACATTTTCGATGCCAGAATTATTAATTGAAGTTAAATTCCACTGGCTGCCGTAGTGGAATTGAACTGATAACCCCAGAGTATTAGACAAGGTGTCCAGACTAATGGTCCAGCAACAATACCCCAACACCACATTCGCTTATGCATTAGATACATTGTATTTTGGTGCATCAATTGTATAGACTGTATTGTTTTATGATTTGAGAGACAAAGTCCATTACATTTTTAAAAAGGCTGGAAATATATACTTATGTTCTGTTTTTCAGAAATAATGCTGTTTCACTTAACTTCCGAGTGGCCAATGAGCTCGTGTTTAAAAAGGTTCGCAATGCTTTGGGATTGACTCGTTGCACAAAATGTTACACAGGAGCAGCTCCAATAACCAAAGACACGCTGGAGTTCTTCCTTAGTCTCAACATCCCTGTGTATGAGTTATATGGAATGAGTGAAAGCTCAGGACCACACACCATTTCCGTACCTGATGCCTTCAGACTTTCAAGGTAGGATCACTCTCTTCAGTTTGGATTTTGAATGGCCAAATTGAGCAATAGCTGTATTTTAACAGCCATTTTCTTTTCCAGATTTTAGTTAGTGGTAACCAGTGGAAGACATTTGGCTCTGCACTCCCAGTTGTGTGGTGTAGATTTCTGCTTCGTATCACTGATCCATTTGAATTCTAGTCAAAACAAACGTAACAGATCTTTAGTGTAATTGTACCTCCAAATACACAGTGCTGGAGATGACAACATTTCCTTCACTGCACTTGCAAAATGTAATCTCAAAGGGATGAAAGCCTTCTCCAGTTTGCTGCCAACAGATGAACAGTAGTGCAGGATCAGGAGAAGCCCAAGATCCGGATCACTGGCTTTGTGTTCTACTGTGCTAGCCCTGCCTTTTTCACGAAGCTACGTTGATGTCCTAGGGGCTTGTTGTCCTATAGTATACATCCTATTAAAGAATTGTTGGATGCAGATCATTAGAGCCGCAGGAAATCTGATGTGTTGCTGCCTTGGAAGAGTTAGAGCATTAAACACACCCGTAAGGGTGCAGCAGTTACAAGCCATTGAGGTAAAATTGTGTACTGAAAGTTTTGCTGAGACCTTTCACCCATTGTCATGTTGCCTTTGTTTCTTTTTGGATTGAATTATTTTGTGTGCACATTATATTATTGGAACTCCATCTTTACAATGCTTTGCTATAATGTGGTAGCACCAAGCCCAGTTAAGAATCCTGGGTCGATTTGTGAGGCAGGATTTCATCAGTCTCTTCCAAGGTATACTGCACTGAACAAGCAGGGTGCAGGTGTCAGAAGTGGAACAGGTCGTGGTAAATTGCATTTCACAGTCTCCTACCTCAGCTGAAAATCCCCAATTTCAAACTTTTGCTGCTTTAAGAAGGTCTGATTCTTGTTCAGGAGTTTCCAGTATCTTCACTTAATGCTAGTTATGCAGTGAGCGCTAACTGCATTTAAATGACTGCAGAGAAAAAAAATCAATGCTCTCTGTGCACCATTACATGGCATACAGCAAATAGAATACATGAGCCACCAGTTCATCCTCGGGAATTACAGCCTTAAAATTTTCAAAAATAAGGAAAATTTTAACATTTGTTCTGTTTATTTCTTCTAGTTGTGGAAAGGTGATGACAGGCTGCAGAACAAAAATCTTCAATCCTGATGATGATGATGGCTGTGGCGAGATCTGTTTCTGGGGCCGGCACGTGTTCATGGGTTATCTGCACATGGATGATAAGACAGATGAAGCAGTTGATGAGGATGGTTGGCTACACTCAGGAGATCTGGGGAAACATGATGAGAATGGATTTCTGTATATCACAGGAAGAATTAAAGGTAAGTACTTTCATGTACCACTTGCTAAACAAAAAAAAAGTACACATTTTAGGACTGTGAAATCTTTCTTGCAGTTTTGTTTTATCTTATCTTGTCATATTGTTTATCAATTTTCAATGTTCCCATTATAATTCAGGCTACTACTGCGTAATTCCAACATCTGACAACTCTGTGAGACTGTGTATTGTTTTCTCAATAGATCATTCAAAATGCTTTTTGAAATGTTTTCATTATCAACTAAAAGTTCCAATATTTAAAACCAAAAAGTTAAACATTAAAACGTTTTACGTATATTGCAAGAACATGACTGGCTTCAGCAATTGAATTTTCTTAATCTCCCAACATAAAATGTTAATCTTTTGGAACCCTTTTATAATGACACTAGCAAAATTTGTAAACAGTCACTGTTGATGTGCTGTTTATGAAAGCCTTCCATTCTCAATATCATATGACAATAGTCACAACAGCCACTTTATCACGGTGCTCGGTTTCTGGCCGGCAGATGTATGGTGATCTCACAGGGAGATCAGAGAGAGCTGCCCCCACATTCTGGGGCTAGTACGTACTTAAATGACCTGCCAACAACCACTGGCGATTACATAGCATCTTTTCGAAATAAATTCATAGTCGTAGAGCTGTACAGCTTGGAAATAGACTCTTCAGTCCAACTCGTCCATGCACACCCAATATCTTTAAAGCCAGTCCCATTTGCCCAGATCCTTCTAAACCCTTCCTATTCATATACCCGTCAAGATGCCTTTTTAAATGTAATAGTACCAGCCTCCTCCACTTCCCCTGCAGCTCATTCCATACACACACCACCGTCTGCATGGGAAAAGTTGCCCCTTTTAAATCTTTTCCCTGTCACCTTGAACCTATGCCCTCTAGTTTTTGACTCACCCACCCCAGGCAAAAGACCTTGTCTGTTCACCCTAAACACGCCTCTCAATTTTATAAACCTCTAAAGTTACCCGTTATCCTGTGACGCTCCAGGGAAGATAGTGCCAGCCTATTCAGCCTCTCCCTTGAGCTCAAACCGTCCAACCCTGGTAACCCTACCTTTTTAATATATCTGGATATTTATTAATAGGATTGAAGACTAATAGTTGGATCCAAGAGGTGAATTTTAAGGTGTGGCTTAGAGAGGTTTAAGTAGGGTACTCTGGCGCATGAAGGCTCACTACTAATGTGAGAGTGATTGGAAACAGGGAATGAATGCAAAGTACTCTCATCTAATCTGGGTCCAAGACAGGTTAGCTGCAGAAATCTGGTGAGGAGTCACTACAGATATTAATGATTTTAAAATTATTATTGAGCGTTTCCTTTCACTTTACGAATGCATCCTCAGGATTCAGGGGGTTGTTAGGTTGAATTGTTTGAGATCTGACTTGAGCAAGGAATTTTTTTTTTTAAAAGAATCAGACTAAGTACAAGGATTGGGGACAGATTCAACCTGAACAGGGATTTCCAGACATCTCTTAAAAAGATAGGTGTTCAGTAATACATCAAGTTTCTGGATTCAAAAGTTGTGGTAACAGGCTACATATCATCTGAGCCAATAAACCCAAGGGACTAACAGACCGGAATGTCATTGGAAGTCCCACAGGTTATACTTTTGAGATTTTAAAAAACAGACCCTAGTACTGTTGTCTGGTCAGTCGGTCTGCTTGTAGGGTTTTCACACTCTCTCTCCCATTCCTTCCTGTAATCATCTGTGGGCGTGATGGGATTATTGATCAAAATGAACAGGAGCAATGGGGCAGATCCTGCAAGGAGATCTGCTGACCATCTGTAACACCAGGTTTCCTGATCCTGAACAGCAAGAGATATCCTACCTGATTCATCGGTTAACCTTGTACATCATCAAACCTCTAAACACTAACGCACAGTAAGATTTTCCTGCATCTTCGACCACTGGATCCGGCTGCAGTTAATTTGAGTAAAAGAAAAATAAGATGACTTGATTACAGCAGTGTACCATGACCTGTTCCATTTCTGACACCTGCGCCCTGCTTGTTCAGTGCAGTGTACCTTGGAAGAGACTGATGAAATCCTGCATCACAAATTGACCCAGGATTCTTAACTAGGCTTGGTGCTACCGCATTAAAGCAGTGACTGCCCTTCCAAAAATGTATTTAATTGCCTACACAATGCTTTGCTAATTCTGGAGGTTATGCAAGTTGCCATAAATACAGGTGCTTCATCATCATTGTGGAATTCATTGTTGCTAATTTTTCCATATTTTTTTTTCTATCATCCAGAGTTGATTATCACTGCTGGTGGGGAAAACATACCACCAATTCCCATCGAAGATGCTGTAAAGGAACGTTTACCAATCATCAGCAATGTCATGCTGATAGGAGACAAACGCAAATTCCTATCGATGTTATTAACACTAAAGGTATTGCATTTGATTTGTAAAGCAATAGCCACAGGGCTGTGTAAATGCGTTCAGGAAGTCATTTAACGTGGAAGGTATACCGTAAGAATGAAGGAAATGTGTAGAGGCCAGGATTATATTTCATTGTTTAAATTGTTTTAAGATGCAAACTGAAGTGAGCCCTTTAAATTTGTCTCATTTCAATTTGCCAGCTCATCTTCCAATTTCAATTGAAACATTTATCTTAACCATTCATTATATAAATATTCCTTCTGAATAAGTAGATTTTGTTTTCTACAATCTGACTCTTCATTCATTTACATCAAGTCCACTTGCTTTCTTTGAGGTGGCAGTTATCCATGCATTGTGTAAAAAAAATTATAGGCTGTTGTGTACCCCACACGTTCTCCCTGTAAATCCTATCAAGTTGGATCCAAAGTTAAAAACCAAAAGAAGTGTGAATGCTATAAATCAGAAACAAAAACAGAAATTGTTGGAAAAGCTCACCATCAACCTCTGCCTCTGATCACTCCGGGAACTGTGGATTGAACTTCCCAAACTTTCTTGGATCCCATGGGCTCTTAGCTATCAGACTCCCATGTGGGACCTTAACAAAAACCTTGAAGTGTAATTAGACCGTACCAAAAGCATTGCCCTCTTCTACACACAGTCACCTCTTCAATTCTGATCAATTTGATTGGTTTTTTTGATCTTCCCTTAACAAAGCCTTGCTGACTGTTCTTGATTAATCCCTGCCTCTTCAAACGCAGATTAATTCTGTCCCTCAGCATTGCTTCCAATAGTTTCCTGGTTTATCCCTTCCCCCTCCTTGAATAACAATACTGCAATGGCTGACCTTTGGCACCGCAGTGGTCAGAGATGAATTGAAAATTTTGCCCTCGGACCACTCAAAATCTCCTCTCCATCTGTGTTAATTTATTTAATTGAATTCCAGACTTTCTCCCTGATCTTTATACCCATATCATCCCCCTCTGTTTTTCTCTTAAGCCAATGCTGTGTATCTCCCGATGTTTGGAGTTCACAGAATTTGATGGTCCCATCCTTTTTCTATATTGGAACATGTTGGCCCTGTAGTCTCCGTATTTGATTACTGATCATCTTGAGGACATCATGGAAAGGATGAATTTCCGTTCAGAAGTTCATAAATACCTAATTTAGTTTGCCTTTGGACTTTATTTTATATGATCTTGTCCAAGTTACATTACTGGTCACACAAGTCAAAGCCATTACTACAGGGTATTCAGGTGTTAGAGCCAAGTTCTGGAGTTCTCTCCCTCAACATCTCCATCTCTATTTCTATTTCCTCAAAGTTGCTTCGTTAAAATCTACTTCTGTGATTTAAGCTTAAGTCATCAGCCTTAAATATAGAATCATAGTGCTTTACTGCACAGAAAGAGGCCTTTCACTCCATCATTTCCAGTCATCAGGCACCTATCTACTCAAATCCCCTTTTCCACCATTTAGCTGTAACCTTGTATGCTAAGGGCTTTTTAAGTATTCATCAAAATACTTCACAATGTTGTGAGGGTTCTTACCTCTGCCAACCTTTCAGGCAGTGAGTTCCAAATGCTCCCCCCACTCGACCCTTTGGGTGAAAACATTTTTTTTTCCCCTCAAATCTATTCTAAACCTCAGTCTGACGAAGTCATTCCAGATGCAATGTTGACTGTTTCTATATTCACATACCACTAGACCTGCTGAATTTCAGCCTGCACTTGATAAATGTGGATTATAGCCTCCAATTCTGCAAAATAAAACCCACCAGTCACAAAACACGCACTCTCCATCCCATATTGCCTTTAATGAGTGTGTCTACATGATCAAAGTAGCACAATAAAGCAGTTGTCACTGAGCATTGCTGAATATAATGTCTCCAAGAAAGCTTTATTTTCTTCACTTAACGGTGTGTGGAGAAGAACTAAAATACAGAAGATGTATCTTGAAGACTGCCTTTATTCTTCAATATATGTGTCACAATTCTAAAACTCACCTTTGAGATATTTATGCAGTTGGTTCTCTTTCCTGACTACTGTTCGACCAGATAAACTGATCCAACAGGTCTTGAGGTTTTTGGTTGAATATATTTAATAAGAACTTTTTCAAGCAGTCATTCCTTGAATTTCTTAGGAACTTCCTCACACAGGATTACTTGCATAAGTACTGGCAGGGAAATTTATATAGCAGGGGAAAAATAGTTTTTAAAGCACTGACTTGTTTTATTTCTAATTCATTGGAATAGGGTGGTTATGCTGTTCCCTCTGTAACAACAATGGATTTAATATTGAACAAATTATTCATTGGATTAAGTTGCAATTTTAATACCACCAATAAGAGTTATATTTCTATAATTATGTTTGTCCATTGTCATCAGCAATCATTCACTGAGGAATATGATTGTCCACATAGGAAATTCCACGTCACTGATCATGGGTTCTATATGTCCTCGTGTAGCTGATGAGCCTCATCCTGGAGCTGCATCTCCGCCACACATATGGTGTTTCCAGGTGGTGAAATTAATCCTTGGCCCGCAGATTGCTGGCCTTCCTTTCTCTGGTTCCTTTTCTCCAAGTCTTTGCTTCTAAACAAGGGTCTCCCCGATGTTTATACCTATGTTGCATTTCTTTAGAAAAACCTTCAGGGAAACTTTGAAATGCTTCCTTCATCTTCCTCTTATTCAAGTCCCTTCCTTGAGCTGATGTTACTAGCATGCACAGTAATGTTTTTTTAAACTTCATTCCAGTGCAATGTAAACGGCGATACTGGTGAGCCACAGGATGATCTGTCAGAAGCAGCAATTCAGTTCTGCCAAAGGGTGGGCTGCAAAGCCACAAAGGTGTCAGAAATTGTAGCCAGCAAAGATGTTTCCATATATGGTGCCATACAAGAATGCATCAACCATGTGAATGAAAAGGCTACATCTAATGCACAGCGAATTCAGAAGTGGCTTCTTTTAGAAAAGGACTTCTCCGTTCCAGGAGGAGAACTAGGTAAGGAATAAAAATAAAGCTTGGATATAATTGCACAAGTTGTAGACCAAGTCAAAACATACACAGTGAACAAGTGGCTAAGCAAGCTGGTGTTCTAATATATTTTATTATGTAATAGTAGTGGTTTTTCTGTCTGCCTATGTTATTACATATGCATCAAGAGTCTTATCTCAGGAAAATGGCAAGCCAGAGGTACACTGCTCCTTTAGAAATTGGGAGCATGGCAGTCAAAACAATTTTTAAAAAAAGCAAAAACTTTTTTTTTAGAAAATACCATTTTGTATTGCAATGTTTTGTTATAAATCTCCTCATTTTTGGTGTATTGCCCTTTGTTAATCACAGGTCCAACAATGAAACTGAAAAGGCCTGTTGTGTTGAAGATGTACAGTGACCAAATCGATGATTTGTACAAGGATGCAATAACTCCAATCACGCCAGATAATCCACTTACAGCAAAATAGACTTCATTGTTACTACAGCAGTGATTCACCAGCTGGATTTGTACATTGTTTGTCTATAATTTTTAGTTTTGCAATGTTAACATCAACTTTTGCATTTCTACATATGTCTCAAATAAACGTTCATGTTTCACAATTGTTAAAACAAATCGTGAGAACAAGTGCTTTTTATTATAAAATGCTTAGTGCCAGCATTGCATATGTGCTAGTTTGAAAAGTTATTTTTCCATACTTAAATGTATGCGCATGTAGGTGATTAAACCAACTTTTGGTTTTGACTTCCTAAAGTGGGATTATGTAGTAAACATGAAGGGCCAGCAGCAACAATTCTGTTTAGACTGATGTCGCTTGGATACAGAATAAAATGTTTACAAAATCTGTGACAAATGGCAGATATTCTGCTATACATGATTACAGTCTCCAAAGAAGTGATCACATTTTATGGTTTAATTAAACCATGTGTGTAGAGATTATTATTCCAAGATTTCCATTTCTTTAATTTTTGTACAGCATCCCCAAAAATTATTTAAACATGTCATACTATTTCTTTGTTTTTATGGCTATTTATTGTTCTTAAAGTAAAATTGTCATGAAATATATTTTTGTTTCAAATGTACATTTTGTAGAAGAATTGTACAGCCCCATTTGGACCAGCCAAATCAAAAAAATTGTTTTTTTTAATAAATGAAAAGTCACAATATAATGTGGCAGTGCTTTAAATTTTGTAGAATCATAGACTTTTACAGCACAGGAGTGTATGCTAGCTATCTGAAAGAATCTGATTTTTTCTTTTTCAGCTATTCATCCCCTTTGAAAAGTTACCGGATTTTCCTTTCACTGTGGTTCTGCTTGGCTATTCTCTGACACAACCATAGCCTGTAATAGATTTTTTTTGGTCTTTTTAAAATCAGTTTAAATTTATGCTTAATGCCCTGGTTGACCAACCGTTAGAATAGAAATGATAGTGATTCTACAGCAGTAAGGGCCATGGTATCATCTGGTTCTGCTCACCAAAACCTTTTCTCATTTACTTTGAAAGAAGGGTGCCAAAGATTTACACACTTTTCATTTCTTCTGCTTTTGTAATTCTGAAACCAAAACCCTACGTTCAGGGATTTTTACAGTTGTGTAACTTGTATTTCTCCACCCCAACTTTTACATGAAGTCATTCTGCCCAATTTATCTTCAGCCTCCTGAAATTGTTCACTGTCACTTTTTTGTTAAATGCTGTGTGCAAATTTTGTATCCTTTACACCTAGGTTCAGATCATGTATACATCACCACCCACAACCATCCTTGCTGAGCATCAGAAATGTCACTGCTCAACTTGTTTCACTTCTCCAACCAGCACAAGTTTTTGTTTATTATGCTAATACATTATCTCCAGTACAGTTACCATCATCCTGCCATCCCATAGGACTGCACTCCCTTCAGAGAAAGAGAGAGAGAGAGACAACTCATACTGACTTAAGCTGGGGTCACCATATCTCAGGTGAAGGGAGAGGTTGTGTAGTAGAATCCTTCCTGGTAATCTCTCTGGCATCACAGACCAGTTGTCCAGTCAACTGCGCTAACCTATCTCAATTTCTACTTTTATTTGTAAGTGCTCCATATTTCCAGAAAGATGACGTTGGTCACCCTTGACTCTGTCCATGTCTTTTTACCATTTTAACTTTGGATAAAGTTTGATTTCCACAAGCTTTACCCACTCTTATGTTTGTTATAATGATTTATTCTTTTTCCTCTTTCTCAATGTTACCATTCTCCAGTACTTTAATATCCACATGCAAGGGTGTTTGAAAGATTGCTCAGTGCATCACAGGCTTTGACCACAATATTTAATTCCCCTAACGTACTAAAAGGGAGACTGGCCAGGGGTATGGTGGAATAGATTGCTAACAGGTAACAAAGCCAAAGAAATTAGCTGATCAACTGTAACCTAAGATCAGACATAAATGCATTGGACTGCAATGATGTAATTTCTAGAATACCATGTGTGAAAAGTGCCTAAAAATGAAATGCTGGGAACTAAATTTTCAAAACCTTAACTATTGTACATGTTTATTTGCAACACTTATAATTTTGTAAGTACGAATTAAACCAGTTTTGAACTTTTCAGAAATAATGCCAACTTGTGAAGGGGAATAGTATTAACCAGAGAAAAAGCAACCCATTAGCCATCCCAAGATTCTTTGGCTGCAGGGAATAGCATTTTGGCAGTAACTTGATTATACTATAAAACATGGTAAAACTGGCACCTTAATATTCTATGAATGATCTATACAGTGGTTTTACTAGCAGTTGTTCTACATAGTGTTATGTTTTTCTTATTGAATTATGAAATGAACAATTTTGACTTGGTTTTCTCACCAGTTGGGAAAATAATAGGAAAGCATTATTTCTCAATAGTAATGTACCACATCCATTGTATGCAAGATGCCAGTTTATAAGCTGAACACAATCCTCATGCAGATTTCTGAAGTTTGTAAACATTGCCCAATTAACATTTCTTCTACATTATCATTTGAAATCATTGATCTTGTTACCAGTTGTTACCCCACATCTTAATATATTTGCAACCAATCACGTTAAAAATCCTTAAAGTGTAATTACTGCTATTTACCACGAATGATAACACCGACTGTATTCAGTGTAAATATGGATACTGTAATGTTTTATTCTATTGCTGCAGACTGTAAATTTTGCATGAACATGTAATATGCAATGTTGAACAATTGCGTACTTCATAGCATTGTGATGCAAATAAAGTTGTGAAACCAGTAATCTTTCAGAAGGATGATATGTCAAAGGGTCCTACTACTGGATTTTTTTTAAAAAAGATCATTTTTAGATTTTCAGTGATTTTTTTTTTGATGAACTGAAAAATAGAAGACCCATTCATATGATAACTTGACTGATTACTTTTAAGATTAGACCAGAAGTGACCATGACCAGATAAACTCAAAAACAGAAAAGGCCAGAGGTGCTACATTTGTTTTAAGGAGTCGCAACTGTAATGAAAAAAGTTCTTTGAACACCTCTTCACTTAAAACATGGTAATAGTCTGATGAGTTAAGGATAGAAATTGTCACCCCACATTTTGGTCTAGCTGCACTGCTTTATAGCAATAATCAGTTAACAAGTACTTACTAACAGAAGATAAAGTTCAAGTTTTAAAAAAAAAGTATTGCTGAAAAAAGACATTTTGTTAAAAGATCATCATCTTGCAGGCCAGGCAGATAAAACGCTTCAATAAAATGTCTTTATTTTTTAGCAATACTCGGGTCTTAAGACAACCAAATCATCATTTACGAACAAAAACAAAACTGAACCATATAGTACAACAGGAAATAGTGTCACTAGTCTCAGTCCATGTAACAACAGCTTGTACAGGTTTCCAATATAATTTCAACAATCCCAACAGAAAAAGTTTGATCCAACTCAGAATTGTAAGCACTGGGTCCATTCAATTATCTTACCAGATCCCAAAAGAGGATTCAGCTTCAATACGAGAGAAAATCTGATGATTTCGGTACAGGACACAACCTTCAGCCCAGTGTCCTCACATCCATCCAATGCACTGGAATAATGGCCTGGAATTTTCATGTCTCTTGTGTCAGCCTAGATTTTTAAAAAATTGGCAGTAACGTTATTGCGCTACCCTCCCCAATGACTTCACCTTCCCTATAACCAATTCACCCTTCAAAAACAAGGTCATCCAGAAGCCCAAATGATTCTTCATTCTCACTGCACCCTCTCTGATTTGGGTAATGTGGTATTTACTCAGGCTTCAAAGGGGCTAACACTAGATGCTGAATGGTGTAAGATGTGCTAACGTCCTTTTTGGGGTATAAAGGAATGATTTTCCTGGAGAGGTTATCCTGATACTTCCATTGTGTAAAACTTTGGATTAGAATTTAAAAACCTTGCTGACAAGAACTGAAACCTCTTTGTAAATGCAACATGTCCAGTCCAGCACCAGAAATTCTGGAGCCACTTCTAACCTTTATCAACAGCAATACTGCTATGATTTGAAACAACACCACGGAACCTAACTCTGACAATGCAATTCTACTGTTGGAGGTTTTTCCAACCATTGTTGTTAGAATATTTAGGACCATGCTACATTATATATGATAGTCCTCTTTCGTATTGGAACACTAGTAATGATTAGTCCTAGAAAGCTTTTGAGTTTCAATTTTTTTAAAATGGCACTACTCTGGCAATTGGAAAGATGAGCTACAAATTTTATCAAACTGTGCATTAATTATGGTGCAAAACAGCTGGTCAAGCGCTATTGCATGTGGTTGAAAAGAAGAAAAACAAGTAAAAAACTGTTGCAGCAGGAGGTGGTCTAAATGAGGAAAGGTGGTCAACTGGAAGCTGACAACCACTGTCCAGTAAATATATAGGCACTCCTTCAGGCCTAGAAATACCAGAGAAAAGTTCAAATTTAAAATTCATCTTGGCCTTTTCTAGCCACTCCACATCCTGCTCCAAATTCACCTTCCAGGTCAGGCCACACACTGATCTCCTTATCAACAAGCTGAACAATGCTAATAGCACACTGTGCCACAGCCCCTGCCTGGCAATGTAGCTGTCCTAAGATACAGTGTCAAGAACTGAATTCGGTACTTCAGATGGGGTCAATCACAGCTGATTTGGCCCCATCAGCGCAACTTTCACTCCTTTCTGTTGCAGCCCTTATCGCATTGGCCTATTGAATAAAAATTTTTTTATACTATGCCCCTTAGCTTTTAAGCATTTTGATATTGGGATTCTTTTATATCTATCATTCATGGATTCGCAACATTTAGAGAATTCTTAGGTTCAAAGTGGACGATAGCCAACATTCAGACACTGAATGGCACCACCCTGTTCCCTGGCCAATATCTCTGTCTCGCTAGTGTTCTAGTGAAGCCCAACGCAAGCTGGAAGAACAACACCTCATTTTCCGCTTGGTGACCCTACAGCCCTCCGACTCAATACTGAGTTCAATAGTTTTAGGGCCTAAACTCTTCTATGTCCCAGGCCCCCACCCCACACACCAGGCCTTGTTACCACATAGCCTGCCATTACACACCCCCTGTTAGTCACTAACAGTCCCCATTAACAACTACTCACCCTCCCAGCCTGATCACGAGCAACTCCTTTGTCTGCCCAACTGTCTTTCTCTCTCTTTGGGCTCTATCCTATCGTTTACTCCCTAACCCACCCACCTCCCTATTTTCTGCATATAAACTGAAATTTTCTCAGCCACCATCAGTTCTGAGGAAGGGTCACCGGACCGGAAACGTTAACTGTTAATTCCTTCACAGATGCTGCCAGACCTGCTAAGCTTTTCCAGCAACTTTGTTTTTGATTCAGACATTGAACTCTGACCTTGCGCTTTTATCAATATCTCTTTGCAACATTCTACTATAACTCATTTACCATTTGGCCTAACTTGGTGTCTGCAAAATTAAATGTATGGTTAACAGTTCTTTGGGGGAAAACTGTAGTGAAACAAAATGCAGATATGGATCAGCAAAAGGCAACAATAAGATTCCACATCAGCTTGACAACAAAACTTAGGCAAATAAGAATTAAGAAATTGTGGCAGGGAAATAGACCAGCAACCTAAAAAAAATGATATGGTTTAACAGTAGACGCAAGAAATGTCTTTGGAGGCTAGGTCCAGAAGGGGTAGGGATAAGTGGTCTCTTGCGTTGTAAAATTCTTTGAATTTTGGTGTCCTTCTATGAGGCAAGTTAAAAAAAAAGCTTAATTAGATATTATTTGAAATAAATGTGTTTAAAATGTGTACATATTACGGAAGTGGGAAAGGATAGTCAGTACTCAATGGGTTCAAAAATATATATTCTTTAGATAATATACAATGCAATAGATCTGTGCTGGATTCAGAGACTACATTAGTGAAACCAAGTTCAGTAATGTGTCTAGCACTTTACAGAATTTTATTTCCACAGCAAAACTGTATCATTTGGCATTTTATTAGAAACCACAGAATTCTTCGGTTCACATCAGGGATGTAGCTCATTTGTTCTTGCAGAATATATACATTAATTCTATTGTCTTCAGGTAAAATTTAACATTCACTAAAAACTAAAACAAAAGTCCCAACAAATGTTTCTTTAAAAACATTTCTTTCTTGTTCCTCTGGTAGCATGTAGAGGTGAACACCTCTTGGAGGAGAAAGTCACTCACTATTCTTCCTTTCTTTCTGCTCCTGACCTAGTAGAATAGCTATCCTTTCGGGAATTGATAAATGGTGATAAAATTTACGTTTTGACAATGACTTTCTTAATCCCATGCAGCGCTGGTTTTAAGTTGAGCCTCAGTTTTGAAACAAAGTTTTCAATATCCAGTAACTTTGTTGCTCATCTCCTAGGCTGCACCTTCCATCATACAGGGACTGAAGTCCAATGTCTTAGTTCTTATTTAAAAATACTACAGTCTGCATTGAAAGCCCAAGTCTTGTCATGTGGCTGTAGCTTCTAAGTAACTCTGTAGCTTACGGACGGTGGTTTCATCCAGTGAGAAAAGGTCAAAGTCAAAAGTTGTGTTTGTAACATTGAAATGTCCTGTTTCTTCAATCAGATTTACAATCTGTAGAAGGAAAACAAAGATCACTTGAAACCAAGCTCAGAAATTTGGATCAAATCTTTAAGAGTCTTACCCAAGTCAATTTTGATAGAAAAGGTAAACAATTGATAACACAGTAAAAATACAGCACAGCGTTTGGTGCTGATAGTAATGGTTAACCGCAAAGAGATTATTTCATTCTGTGCGAAGAACAGTAACATTGGTCGATTGTGAAACAAATTAATGTACAACTTCAATTGGATAAATGCTTCAGGACCACACACTTGTATATTTAAATAATGTATATTTCATGTACAAATTTTATTCCCCACAGTTTCAGTAACAGCTACTAAACTTCCATCCATTCAAAATCATTAATATTAAAAAAAAATCTATTTACTGTGTAATAAGCTGACAACTTTAGAGGAGTTGATGAGAAATGCAGAACCATGTAGAAGCTTAATTTCAGCAGGAACCATTTTGTTTTTCTCTACTAGAAATAACCTGATTTATA
Organism: Ginglymostoma cirratum; assembly: GCA_024137785.1. Taxonomy (NCBI): domain Eukaryota; kingdom Metazoa; phylum Chordata; class Chondrichthyes; order Orectolobiformes; family Ginglymostomatidae; genus Ginglymostoma; species Ginglymostoma cirratum. The sequence goes on from JAHRHZ010000043.1 coordinate 24,120,531, forward strand.
TTGTCCTTTTCATAACTTTGGGACATTTTAACAACTTTACAGATAATGAGAGATGAAAGTAGCGTAACAGTAATGTCATTAAACTAGTAATCCTGAAACCCACTCTAACCTTCTAGGGACAAGGATTCAAAGTCCACCAGGGCAGACAGTAAAACTGTATTCAGTGAACTTGAACTAAAAGCTAGCCTAATGCCAAACATGTAACAATTGTTGTAAAAACCCATTTGATTCTTTAGCATATGTTCCAAAAGAAAATCTGGCCTATATGTGAACAGACCCACAGCAATGTGGTTGCTTATAAGCTGATGGACAAGAAGTAACGGCCTAGCCAGAAACATCCACATCTCGTTAATTAATTTTTAAAAAGTACTATTGTAATGCAGAAAAACATGACAGTCAATTTTCATAAGTCCCACATCCAGCAAAGAGAAGAATGACCAGATAATCTGTATTGTAACGCATATTAGAAATAAATGCTGTTCCACATATTCACCTAGTTTTTGAATAATGTCATTCAAGCTTCAGAATAGTTAGACCCTTGTTTTACCAACAATATTCAAAAAGTAGTACTCTTCTTAACGAAGTGGCAGTCTTGATTATATGTTTAAACCTCCAATCTTCTGACCCAGAGATGAAAGTTCTACAATGAACCACAGTTGACACCATCACAGGAGAATTTCAAGTTGACTCAATTCAACCACTCACATGAGGAGGAGTCACCAGTTAGGTCAACATTTATAACCCATCTCTGATTGCCCTGAAGATGATGGTGGTGAACTGTCTTCTTGAACTGCTGCAGTCCAGGTGCTGCAGATACACCCACATTGTTGTTAGGGAAGGAGTTCCAGGATTCGACACTATCATACTATAATAAACGATATCGTGGACAGTGAAGAAGGTTATCAGAAATTGCACCAGGATCTTGATCAGCTGGGGAAGTGGGCCATAAAATGGCAAATGGAGATAAATACAGATAAGTGTGATGTGTTGCATTTTGGAAAGTCAAATAATGGTAGGAGTTTCATGGAGAATGGTAGTGTGTTAAGGAGTGTAGTGGAATAGAGGGACCTTGCAGTTCAGGTGCCTGGTTTTCAAAGTGGAGTCACAGGTAAACAGGGCAGTGAAGGTGGCTTTTGGCACACTGGCCTTCATCAGTCAGGGCATTCAGTACGGAAGTTGGGATGTTATGTTGCAGTTGTTTAGGACGTTGGTGAGGGTGCACTTGCAGTATTGTGTTCAGTTTTGGTCACCTTGCTATAGGAAGAATGTTATTAAACTGGAAAGAATACAGAAGAAATTTAGAAGGATTTTGCCAGGACTCAAGGGACTGAGTTATAGGGAGAGGTTGGACAAGCTAGGACATTTTTCTTTAGAGCGTAGGAGACTAAGGGAGGATCTTATAGAAGTGTACAACATCATGAAATGCATGGATAGGGTGAATGCATTCAAGTCTTTTTCCCAGGGTTGGAGAATCGAGGACTAAAGGGCATCCTTTTAAGGTAAGGGGGGAAAGAATACATGGGAACCCGAGGGAGTTTTTATTTTTACACAGAGGGGGATGTGCATAATGAAATGAGCTGCTAGCAGAAGTGGTTGAGGTGGATACATTAACAATATTTAAAAGGCATTTGGATAAATACATGGATAGGAAAGATTTAGAAAGATACAGACCAAGTGCAGGGAAACGAGGTTAATGTGGACGGACATTCTGGTTGGCATAGACCCATTTGGGCCGAAGGGGCTGTTTCCATGCTCTATGACTCTGACTATTTCAATTCAGCAACAATGAATGAATGGCAATATAGTCCCAAGTCAGGATGATACGCAGCTTGGAGGAGAACTTGCAGGTGGTGATGTTCCTATTGTATCCACTGCCCTTGTCCCACGAGGTACTTGAGGTCGTAGATTTGGGAAGTGCTGTCTCAGTAGAATCAGTTAGTCTGGTAGTTGGTGCTCACTGCTGTCACTGTATGTTATGGGGGGAATGAACTTTGAGGTTTTAGATGGGATGCCAATCATTAGCCTGCTTAATCCTAGATGGTGCTGTGTCCATTCAGGCAAGTGCAGAGTATTCCAGCACACACCTTGCTTGTGCCTTGTAGATGGTGGACATGCTTTGAGGAGTCCGGAGTTAAGTTAGTCCCCACAGAATTCCTAGTCTCTGACCTGCCCTTGTATTTATATGGCTGTTCCTATTTAGTTTCTGGTCAATGGTAACCTCCAAAATGTTGTAAGTGGAGTACTGAACAATGGTAATGTCTAGGAGTAATGGTTGGATTCTCTCTTCTTTGAGATGGTCATTGCCTGGCACATTCGTGGCACAAATATTACTTGCCACGTAATGGCCCAAGCCTGAATATTGCCCAGTATATGAATGATGAATAAATCTGAACATTGTTCACTGATGACTGCACATTCACATCTCTGGCCTTTTGACTGGAAAGAAGGTCATAACTGAAACTGCTGAAGATGGTTGGGTCTAGGACACTACTCTGAGGAGCTGCAGAGATGTCCTGTGACTGAGATAATTGCCCACCTATAACCACAACCTTCTTCGTTTATGCTAGATATGATTCCAATTGGTAGAGTGTCTCCCCCTTAATTCCAGTTTTGATAGCGGATTCCTTGATACCACACTTGGTGAAACACAATATTATATAAAGGCTAAATTCTTGCTTCTCAAATATAGGAAATTTAAAATAAGTGCACTGTAGCATAGAAAGTGAAAAGCTGCCGCAGCATTTTGAATAACTTGCAATTTCTTGAAGACTGCGGCCCAATAGAAATGTATTGAGAAATCAAGTCATGAGGTAAGTACTGTAAATTAGGGTTTTGATAGTACCCAGTGAAAGCGACAGACAGAAAGAAACAGGATAATGTGAAAATAGTAACAGGATAAATGTGGAAAAGAAACAGTTCCGTTTAAAATCCCACAACTCCAGACTTATATTTAAGGTTGCAACCGCAGCAGAAATGCTAAAACAGGCCAGTATAAAGTTAATTATGTCACCATATGGCTGACAACCATATAATCTGATAAGAATAGAAGCAGAATTTTGGGCAGCATAGACTGACAGCATCCATTTCCAATGCACGACAGTCATGCTAAGTGAATTGCAAAGAACTCTAAACTGCCTGCTCGGTAGTTCAACTCTCTGGAGGAAACATTTTCTGTAAATGCGTAACACCTTGCAGGCAAATCTGAGAGTTAAAATTAAGCACTTTAATCAAAATTGTCTACTTTTTGCACATTACAAGCATTACTTCTGCAGAGAGATTTTCAGGTGGACAAAGATTTCATGATGGCAAGTCAAACAAACCACTGATTCGTTGCAGTAATGGATTGATTATTTCCTGGTACTTGCCAGGTCTAATTTGTCAACAGCTAAGAAACAATAAGTGAATTAATTATATAGTTTTCTGCTGTTTACTGAGTATTCAAAGGTACTTCTCTATAGAACCAAACTGAATATGATTACTTTTCAAAGTCACCTCTAGGGCGGGTGGGACTTGAACCCAGACCTTCTATCCCAGAGGTTGGGACATTATCAGTGGGTCACAGGACCTTTGGCTCTTTTAGCTTAAGTCAACTGGATATCTAATTTTAGATGTGAAACTTTTAAAAACTTGCTGGAAGAGTTTTAATTATATATCATTGGTTACATGTGAAGGTCACAAGCTCTAAATATCTGCTTTTCTTCAATGATACAAAGACCAGGAGACACAGATTTAAGGTTTTGGATAAGAGATGTAGGCATATGAGGAAGAACTTTTTAAAGCAATAAATCTGTAAAATCACCACAAACAAGTTAGTGAGGAGATCTTGCAGCAGTGTTCGTGTACCTACCTCTGGGCCAAAAGCACTGGGATCAAGACCCACTTGGTGGCCATGAAAACTGCATCGTCATGCAGCTAAACATGCTGATTATCAGTGTGAAAACCCTTCCAATACACTCATGGCAGGAGCCAGAGTGTTTCCTGGTGTGCCAGACCAGGTGAGTGCAGCAGAACAACAGGATTCCTAAGATAAAAACTCAAGTGTAGGCTGGTGACATGTGGCAGCATCCAATTTTAGCAGGTAATAGTGAAGGCAAATGAAATGTCTGTCTGTATTCCAAAGTGAATGGGTAGTAAAATTAGGGACATCTGGCCAAAACTGCTCAAGGTACTATTCAGACTACAGCTAGAATACTGTGAACAGTTTTGTGTCCCTTATCTAAGGAAAGATTTACTAGCATTACAGCCAGTCTGGAGAAGGTTCACTTGGCTGAAAGTGGGTAGGCAGGACTGTCTTATGAGAAGAGGTTGCGTAGGTTGGGCCTGTACACTTTGGATTTTAGAAAAATGACAACTGGTCTTATTGAAGGAATGAAGATTCGTAGGGGACTTAACAGGGTAGATGTGGACAAGATGTTTCGCGTTATGGGTGACAGTCTGGGACCAGATGGCATAGCCTCAAAATAAAGGGTCACAGATTTAAGACACAGAGACGAGGAGGAATTTCTTCTCTCAGGGGGTACTGAATCTGCGGAATTACTTACTGCACAGGGCTGTGAAGGCTGGGTTATTTAAGTAAATACAAGGCTGTGGTGGACAGTGGGAGTTGAGAGTTATAATATCAACCATGATTTCATTGAATAGCACAGCAGATTTGATGGGTTGAATGCCTACTTCTGCACCAATGTATATGATCGCTAATTTCAATAAGGAAACCAGGTGGGCAAGTGAGGGAAATAAACATGATGGGTTACAAGAGTAAAGCATGGAAATAGAACAGGCTGCTGCTTCACAGGAAGCCAGCATGGACTCCTCCTATTCTATAATGACTCCATAACTTTTCCACACATGGAATATCAGCTCTGATCAGCCTAGTAAAAATCAAATCAAAGTAATTTCAGACGACAGATTCAGAAGTAAGGAAAAAGTGTTTAAAGCTTGCCAAGATTGCAAATGCTTTAATGGGCACCCAGATCAAAATTTAGATAAACCAAGCAGCACCTGTGCACAAGGGGAAAAAAAATTAAAATCTTACTTAAACAGCATGCAACCAGATATTAATTATACAATGCATTTTGTGATTTTATTTAAAATGATATGAGCACTTAAAAGGAGCAACACTATCAATAAAAAAAGTTTGTGCATGCTGTCCAAGGGTGCATTTATAATTTACCTGTTGTAACACATTGCGTTCTCTTAATGCCATTAACCTGCGATGCAGATCTACCAACTCTTCTGTATATGACTGCAGAAAAGAAAGTTAACATTAGAGTTTTTACCTTGGCATCAGACTGCAAAAACTAACCTTTGCTTTTTGGTTTGCAATTAGGTTGACATTTGGACCCCCTCATTTCCAAAAGCTTCCAAAATAGTGCTTGGCTAGTTCAAAGTAACAAAGAGTAAACTGACAGCTTACAGAATGGACTGCACTAAATTCTCCAACAGCATTGCCTCTCCTGAAGAGAATGTATTTGCTCAGTTAGACATTTAGTTGGGCATTGTAAAATTCAACAAGATAGCAGTTTTACTCTAACGGGGAAGTAATGGCGGCGGCACAGAATTGAACTAACCGTTCACAATAGCACAATGAAAGCCCATGGGCTTGTGTGTTCCATTTGATGCCAAGACCTTGAAGGTCAGACTGCAGACAATACTCCAAATTATTTGAGCTGAAGGCTTTCAGTAAGACAGTAGGTGCAAACCTCATGATCAAAGACTGGTCACCATGCTAATGCTGCCATCCCAATATCTTGTCCCTCACTGCAAAATGGAGATGCTTGCCCATATAAGGAGAAACAAAAAGACTGCGACAAATTTCTGGTGGGATTTAACCAAAACAGTTAAATATCAGTTTTGTACCCCGCTTTGGGATGAACAGCTTCAGTACTGTACATAACCATTCCCATTTTTACCTGTTCTTTCATTGTGTAATGGTGGCTAATACAACTTTCCTGTTGCAGGACAGAGTGTCCAAGGCAGGATAAACAAATAATAAACTTCCAGGCTGAGGATCTTTTCACGGCATCAGGGATCCATATTCGATTCCAGCCTGGGGATGACTGTGTGGAGTTTGCACATCCTCCAGTGCGTCTGTTGGGTTTACTGAGTGCACTCTGGTTTAGTCCCACAGTATAAAGATGTGCAGGTTAGGTGGATTGGGCATAGTAAATTGCCCTGTACTGTCCAGGGATGTGCAAGCGAGGTAGATTAGCCATGATAAATACGGGTTTACGGAGACAGGGTGGTGTGCTGGGTCAGGGTGGGATGGGAGGTCTTTGGACAGTCGGTGTAGACTGTATGGGCTGAATGGCCTCTTTCCGCATTGTATGAATTCCATGATTTCATTGGTGTTTGTGTAAGGGATTCCCATAGGAGGAGTCAGCAAACTGGAATAGAAAACATAGCCTCGGCTTATAGGGGCATCCTCACTGTTTTCCTCAAATAATCCAGGTTCTGTAAACATGCAAGTAATGCCTGGTTGCATCTGTACCATGGTTACATAGGTCCAGAATATTTGCGTGACCTCTTAAATAGAAGCTCACTCTGTTTTGTAGGAATCCAGACGTACACAGTGGCATTATCCCTAATGCACTACACGTGAGGGAGCTCGGATGAAATCAAAGATCCAGAAATTTCTACTCCAATCAAACTGATACTATTTTCCTAAAACAAAATCACTGCCATTTGATTTCTCAGTGCTTATCACTGGCCCAAGCAGACAGCCTATAAAAGATCCCTCCTGCAATTAGCTTGGAAGGATATGGGAGAAGGAAAACTTCATGGCACACAAACACTTCTGATTCTCCACCTTCCTCTTCTCCACAAAATTCTCCCGAAAACCTGTCCAGTGTTCCCCTCCTAATATCCTCTTCTCTGACACCGGGTGAAAAATTGTAACTCTTACTATGCAGATTCTGCTGTTGCTGTGGCAGCAACAGCTGTCTGGGCTCCAGTTATATTGTGCTGCAATGATGCAACTCCACGACAGTCTATCTCATCAAGTGAGTATGTCCAGTTTTGTGGAGGGATGGAAAATACGATGAATTTAGCGGTACTGATGTGTAAGAAAAAAATGCTTCCAGTATCACTGCACCAGTTTTTGGTGCCTTTCATGAATTAATCCTCAACTGCAATAATTAGGGCTCTTGGAAGCCTCAAAGAAAGTTATATTGTCACCAGTTCTTATGATACGGCTCATATGGCAGATGCACAAAACAAAATTAAGGAAGTGGATTATTAGAAAATGAAACAAAAAACGAAAACCTATTTACGCTCATAACATAATATCTTTGCAAATGCAATTTAAAAAAAACGTTAATTCCCTTTAAGGGAGTCACTTGAGCATGCCAGGTCCCCAAGACTCCTAATCTGCCTACCTTACAAAAAAAAAATTGGAATGTAGGCATCTGAACTAATTAGGAATCAGCTTTCCATGATTTTCTTGTCCTGGGCCATTTTTATGGAGGTGGTCACTCCAATAACTTTGGCCAGATCAGATATCCAGTCACATGACTGGATTCATTAAGTAGAACTGGCACAAAGGAGATAACTATCTCTAGCTACAACAAGGCTATGGTTTGGATAGGAACAGAACCAGGCATTCACCAAGTCAAGCCTGCTCCTCCATTCAATGCAATCATGGCTGATCAAACACTTCCTTGCTTTTTACCCGCACTATCCCCATAATCTTTTATGCCTACTGATAATCAAAAATTGTTTGATCTCTAAATACTTGGAAGATTGAGCTTCCACAGCTCTCTGGGATGGAGAATTCCAAAGATTCACCACCCTCTGCATAAAAGTACCTCCCCCACCTTCTTGGAGGAAAATGGCATGCCCCTCATTTTTACATTGTGTCCCCTGGACTCCAACAACAAGAGAAAGCCATGGATAGCCATAAACTTCCTTCCTAATTAATTAGATGTCAAATTCATTCTGAAAGTGCACGTCTTTGTTTCTTTATGTCCATTCTTGGTATGGATATTACTAAAATTCGCACTGATCGTAGTAAATATTAGTTGAACAGCATCTGCAATCAAGTATGGAAATTGGGCGAAAAGATAAGAAAAAAATGTTACACAAAGTTACGGAAGAAGGTATGACTCATTATTTATGCACTGATGTAATTCCTTCAAATTTGTTTACCTTGTCTTGCAATCCTTTTTTACATAGCTTTTCAGGTTTTTCACAGTTTTCAGGACTTTTTCTGCCAGATGTCTGTAATAGGGATGAATATGAATATTCAATAGTCAATTAGCTATTTTATACGGATTCTTTTTCTAAGGCACCTATTTAAAGAACAACATTCAATTACTTATTTCAAACATATTTGTATTTTAACATAAAGGGGAGGCAATGGCCTAGTGGTAATATCACTGGACTATTAGACAGACCCAGGAAATGTTCTGGGGACTTGGGTTCAAAGCCCACCACGGCAGATGGTGGAATTTGAATTCAATAAATATCTGGAATTAAGAGTCCAATGCTGAGCATGAATCAATTGCCACTTGTCAGGAAAAACTCATTTGGTCCCCTAATGTCGTTTAGGGAAGGACAGCCATCCTTACCTGGTCTAGCCTACATGTGGCTCCAGATCCACAGCAATGTGGCTGACTCATAACTGCCCTCTGGGCAATTAGGGATGGGCAATAAAAGCTGGCCTAGCCAACGACACCCTCATCCCATGAATGAATAAAGAAAAACAAAACTGATAATCTTCATTGGTTCCTCAATTTAAAGATATTTCATTTTATTTCAGCCCACCATGACAACTGCTATTTAAGAGCAAATAGGGCAACTGGCTCAAGGGATATATGAAAAAATAGACTGTTGAAGCAGAAGTTGGCCAATCAGTCCCTTGGACCTACTCCATCTTTTAACAAGATCATGGTGCATCGGACTATGGCTTCAGCTTGGGAGCATCACAGTGGCTCAGTGGTTAGCTCTGCTGCCTCACAGCGCCAGGGACCTGGGTTCAATTCTACTGTCTGCATGGGCTTCCACCAGGTGCTCTGGTTTCTTCCCACAGTCCAAAGATGTGCAGGTTAGGTGGATTAGCCATGTTAAATTGCCTGCAGTGTCCAGGGGTGTGTAAATTAGGTGGATTAGTCATGGGAAAAGCAGGATAACAGGGAAAAGGGTAGGGGGAATGGGTCTGGATGGAATGCTCCTCTTCAGAGGGGTGGTGTGAACTTGTTGCACTGATTGGCCTGTCCCCACGCTGTAGGGATTCACCTAATCCTGGAACATAATGTAGGAAAATGAGAACTTGTTTATTTTGGAAGGGAGAACAAAAGAACAGAGTATTATTTAAATAGGGAAAAGCTGCAGAAAGCTGCAAGACAAAGGGACATGGGTGCACTTGTGCACAAAACACAAACAGCTAGCACACAGGTGCAGCAGACAATCAGGAAGGCTAATGGAATGTTGGCTCTTATTTCAAAGGCATTGGAGTATTCACCCCCTAAAGGATATTAATGACCCAGGTAGGATTTTTCTTAAACAATCAATAAATTGACATTAGGCTAGCTTTTTGTTCCAGATTTTTACTGAATTCAAATGTTGGGATTCAACCCATGTTCCCAGAACATGGACCTGGGGCTCTGGATTACTCGTGCAGTGACTATACCACGACATCACCACCTCACTAACAGTGACGAGGCCAGCTGGTCAACATTCGGTTTTTGTTGTTTTGGTGAAGACTGCTCGCCCGGAAATCAAAACAAATCCTTGTACTTCTTTCAGTAGTGCTGCAGACTTCCACGTGTCAGAATGATGCCTGATTTGTCCCTTGGCTTAAAGCCTCATCAAAAATCACCACTCACACCAGTTCAGAACTCAGCACGGCTAACAAGTGAAGCTTAGGTTCACAATCTTCCGAGTCCAAGGTAGAAAAGCAAATAATCGGAGGAAGGAAATGAGCCAGCAAGAAAGACCAATGGAGATCGAAGAAAAGCATGTCATATACATGCTAAAAATGTGAATCACTTCACAATCCAGTTTCAACCTCAGCTGTCGTGATTGTTCCATTGTCAGATCAAATTCCCCTCCTGATGGCATTGAGAGTCTATCTACAGCACATGAACAGCAGCACTTCGAAAAGACAGCTCACCAACACCTTCTCAAAGGCAACTAGGGATGAGCAATAAACAACACCCACATCCCATGTATGAATAAGAGTAAAGAAATCTTACTACAAATGTGCAAGTTGCTGGTGAGACCACATCCAGAGTGCTATGAGCAGTTTTGGTCCCCTTAAAGAAAAATATAATTTCGCTTGAGGCAGTTCAGAAAAGGTTAATGAGGATGATTCTTATTATGGAGGGACTGTCTTATGAGCAAAAGCTAAACAGGTTGGGACATTATTCGCTGGAGTTTAAAAGAATGAGACACAATCTCATTGCAACTTACAGGATTCTCAAAGGGCTTGACATGTTAAATGCTGAGGGGATGTTTCCCCTCATGGGAGAGTATAACATCAGGGTACATAGTCTCAGAATAAAGGGGTGCCAATTTAAGACTAAGATAAGGAGGAATTTTTTTTTCTCTCTCAGATGACTGTCTTTGGAACTCCTTGCACTCACAGCTGTGGGGGGCAGAGTCCTTATGGAGATTGGAGGTGGAGATAGATAGATTCTTGATCAGTCGAGGAATCAAGGGTTATGGGGAGTATGTAGGAAAGTGGATACGAGGAATGTCAGATCAGCCATAATCCTATTGAATGGCGAAACAGGCTTGATGGGCCGAATGGTCTGCTCCTGTTCTGATGATCCTTTGGTCCTATATTATGTGATACTTATCCTCCACCATTTTTAGGATTTAAACTAATTCTCCTTTATTTCTAGCTCAACAATAATAATGGAAGATTCAGCCAGATGTTAGAGAACTGTTTAAGCAAGTAGGCCATTTCGCCCTCCAGGCCTGCTCTGCCATTCAACAAGATCATGGCTGTTGTGCTTAAGTACCACATTTCAATCTGCCCCAATTAAATAAAAACCCCCTCAACTCCGACCTAATAAGATCACACTTAATTTAAAACAGCGACCGCCCCCTCCTCCCCCTCCCCAGTACTGGACTCACCTGCAATAGAAAACATCCTTTCAATGTCCATCTTGTCAACACCATTCAGAATCTTAGAAACATCAATCAAATCAACCTCACTCTTCCAAACTGCAGTGAAAACAAGCCCAGTCTGTCTAACCTTTCCTCATAAGACAACCCTCTCATTCCAGGAAAGAATACAGCAAACTACCTCTGAACTACCGCTAACAATCTGTATACTTCCTTAAATAAGTAGACCAAAGCTACATAGCATTTGAGATGTGTCTCACCACTACCTTGTATAATTGAAATATAAACTCATTACTTTTATGTTCAAATGCTCTCTGAATAAAGGATAACATTCCATTAGCTTTCTTAACTACCACTGAACCTGCATGTGTACATTTTGTGGCTCACGCACTAGATCAAGTACACCTAAGAGTTCTGCAGTCGTTTTTTATTTAAATAACATTTTTTTTTAGCTATCATGCTTTTATTTCTGTCTCTGTAATTTATATAAATAGTATAAAGTTATGTACCCAGCACAGACCCTCTGCAGAACTCCACTCGTCATATCCTGCTGTTCTGATAAGGAACCGTTTGTGCATTCTCTCAGTTTTCTACCAGCCAGTCAATCTTTTATCCATGATAGTATGTTACCCTCTACAGCATGATCTCCTACTCTATGCAATAGCCTTTTATGTGGAAATTTTTTAAATACCTTCTGGAAAACCAAGTACAATACATCAATTAATTCCCCTTTATCTAAAATTCATGCTACTCCTTCAAAGAACTCCATAAATTGGTTAAACAGAATTCCCTTTCACAAAATCATGCTGATTCTTCCCAAGAGCCCAGTTATAATCTTCTTAGTGAATGACACATATCAAACTACCTGATCCAAAACTTCCTGTTTCTTGCCTCCCTTGCTTCTTGGATCGTTCATATTGTTACCTTCCAGTCTGCTAGAACCTTCCAAACTCCCAAACAAATTTTGGAAAATTAACACCAATACATTTACTATCCTATTAGCCACTTCTTTTAAGATCCGAGGATGATGTCCACCATGAGCTAGTGACCTATCAACCTGCAGCTCCATTGGTTTGCTCAGTATAACTTCCCCAGTGATTACAATTTCACCAAGTTCCTCTTTGCCTTCAACCTTCTGACTTTTTCTCTATCCCCTGTAACGAAGACGGATCCTGCCTGAACATTGGAGATCCAACTATTCTCCCTCTCTGCATTTGACAGGTGTTTCATGATTGCTTGGCTCTTTAAAAGTCACTTCAAAGTTTGTTCTGACAATTAGTCATTTTCATTTCCTTTTAATATTTCAGGTGCTGCAATTGCAGAAAGGTGCAGGCTACAGTCTTGAGTGAACATTAACAGGTTTTATTAAACATAACTGTTTATGACGCATGATGAAATGTCATGCAAACCCAACCTTACAGTACATCAGAACAGACTGGAGGGCTTTCGTTCCAGTTCCAGGAGATGTGACATCACTTTGACATAACACCTTTCACACACAGTTAATTAATGATTTACCCCATAGTAAAGAACAGTAAAAGACAACTAATGAAGAACAGAGACACTGTTGGATAGTTCCCTGCAGAATTAACTGGCCCTGATCAGGGAAAATAGAATGCCTCACGGGTAATTATACTTTTGAAATAGTTGGTGTTGTAGAATAGGGAAACCATCCCAGCGTGTACCATATACAAGATTGTCAGCATGATAGGTATTCCCAATAATATTGTTTATAGGGAGTTAAAACCAAGCGCAGTCTTCAGTTAAAATGGATTTAAGGGAGGGAGCTAATTACAGAACAGTACAAAAATGTAATTCAGTCTCCTCTTTAAACCATGCATTGCTTTCATATTTCAATAATATTATCACAGGACGCCAGACTAGCAACACAGACCAAAATTAGTCTGCACAATGTGCCTGTGATGATTCTTTGAAAGAGCTCTCCAATTAGTCCACTCCTTTATTCTTTCCTATACCCCTCTACTTTAGATCCCTTTGGAAGGTAACGTTTAATCTGCTTCCATCATCCTGTCAGGCAGCTTGGGAAGCTCCATCTAATGGTTAAAGCATGGATATGCAGATGTGATTCAAAGTCTCAGTGAATTTGATATGTTATATAAATACATTAATTCCATACTTAGAAAACGAATCAGCTTAAGACATTTCCTGCCTGATACATAGCCCACTCAGAAAAGCCACTTAGCTGCTTGGGGGTGTGAGAGAGTTATTAAAGGAAGCTTGGTTCTCAATTTCTCAAACAAAGTGGCTGGTCTTCACTTAGCTTGAAACAGTCTGAAGCAATCTGACTGTCTTTGTAAGAGTACCGGCACACACTACTGGTTTATATTAACAAGGGCTCAATACACTAATTAAAAGTGGTAATTTTTCCCCATAGATCAAATGATTACTTCAAAATATAAATCTACCTAGAAACAGAGAATCATAGAAATTTAAGCCCTCCAGTCTGTTCTGCCATTCAGTGAGACCAATGCTTATCTAGTATCTAACAGAATATGATTTAGCTCTAATTTTGACTATGTCGCAAACAGTGGACATATACTCTTTCAATCTACCATGGCTGTTGCCCTTCAATGTTTTGAAAAGTTTGATCAAATCACTCCTTACCTGTTTAAATTCTAGGGAATAGAACGTTATATTTGTATGATCTCTCTTTGTAATTTAAGCTTTGGAATCCAGGTTTCACCCTGGTAAATCTATATTGCACTGTCTCAAATGGCATGGTGCCTAAGAACAGTCTAAAATACTCCAGATGTAGTCGATGACTTTTACCTCCTGTATTCTAAACTTTGAAATAGGAGTGCTATAATACTGTTAGCATCTGTTGAACACAGAGTTGAAATTCCTGTTATCTACTGAAAGAATAAAATAACAAGATTCCATGTTTAAGCAAATTTTTTTACTGTACAAGAGTCAAATAAAGAAAACGTTACGATCTAACCACTACCTTAGGTTATCAATTTATATATATAACACTGAGAAAAGCAATAAATGTGATCACACGTATTTTAAAATTGTAATCGTCAACTGAACCTGCTTTTAGTTTGACTTCCTTTCAGAAAGTCTTTGGTCACTCATCACGCCCTTGATTATTCCTTCCGGTCCTGGGACCAAATTAAAATGCAACAGTTTTCAGGAATTCAATTCTGCTGTTGCCCTCTGAGGTCTGCGCTTTCTTCGAGCCTTCCCATTAGCCACCAGATAAGTGAGCTTTCCTGGACTTCTTAAGTACCTCATGATTGGGACACTCCAACTCAAGCATGGGATTCACTGCACACTGGCTGAGAGCCTCCACCTGAGAAATAACATTGATTCCTGACAGCCCTTTTTGCTTCTAGTCTACAGCTACCTTTCAGCTCTCATCATACACTCTCTTTCCCTGCCTGCTGAACTCGGTGTACCCCCAATGTAGGTGCCTGCTGCTCCAACTGAAAAGACCGTCTGGAAAAATTCCACAACTTATCAGGATTTCAACCCAGTCTTTCAGGACACTCATCTTTTTAGCAGGAGGCTAGCTGAGATGGCTAATGGACATCAACATTAATTAAACTTTAAGCTCAAACCCAAAGCTGTTAACCCTGAGGTCAGCATATATAATTCAAATTCTGATGAACTCAGGGCAAAACTGCTCAAATGCAAGTTCTGCAGTTCCCTAGCTATATAAACATAGCTGTTGTTTACTGGTTTTTCTACTCTGACCTTAATAAATAAGCACAGATCAACCTTTGAACTGCCATTTCTTGAGGCGTTCTAGCAATCCCTGAAGCCCAGCATTTTAATGATCTTACTTGTACAAATTTAATCCTCTGAAAACTGAAAATTATCTTTAAAATATTAAACAGACCAGCACTCCAGTAGATTTATGATTATTTCTTGTAACTGCTCATGATATTTTCATCTGTATTTGGACTCCAAAAGCTTTCTGGCCTACCAGCGTTTCAAGCTTTTCACTATTTAGAAACTGTTGGTGTCCAAAATGTTTTTTTGTTCCAAAGTGATGGACCTATCACTTATTTACATTAAAATCCATTAGCCACAGTTTTGCTCATTCATGTAACCTATTAATATCATTGTTATTTATTATTTTGTTTACGGTGTTTGTGAAACTGCCTTTATGTCACTAATAAACTTGTACATAGTATGTTCATGTATCATAAAATATCTTATTCCTGGGTTAAAAAGGTTAAAACACTAGAAAGGGAACACTGGTACTTAGGTAATGTGAGAACTTCTGAGTCTTTGCTCTTGAATGCTTTAGCAATTTACCTGCACGCATTTGTCAACAAGCTACAATTTAACCAAAGCTATGTTCATAAACATCTATAATGTAGCACAGAAAATCGAAGTCTTGAGAAGTACCTTGTTATTAGCAGCTATGTGTTTCTGAGGCTGGTCCAGGGTGTTGACATTGGAGTTCTCGCTACTTTCACTTCCACTGTCATCACTTAAACTCAATCTGAAACAAAAAAGAACACATTATAACTGATCAGTCTTGAGAGAGAAACCCATATTGCTAGTATTAGTATACTCGGAGTCAAAATCCTGATATACTAGATCATCTAGACTGTCCCCTGCACCAGATTACCTCATTACTACCCTAGGGGGAAGAATTGTCATTAGCAATATTTCAGATGAGAAAAGATTTTTAAAAAGAAAAGTGTATTCCACTACAGAAGAATTAAACCACAAATGAGAACAATGGCAGCTGGAACATCCTGTTGTATTCACTTCTGAAACTTTGTTCTTGACCACTTTGGCAAATCATCGATTTATGAATTTCTTAACAAGCTGCCTTCATAAGACCAAATGAAATGTCTGAATCTACTTTTCACTTCTGTTAAATCCCTTTGCTTTAGATGATACTCATCATCTACGTCATTTTGATTGGATCAGAAATTACTCACTCTATCTTCCATCACATGAAATATATTTCCTGCTCATTATATCAGCTCAGTTATGTGTCAGTTTGCTTCAATCGACAGCACTTTCATCTCTGAGTCAGAAGACTGTGAGCTCAAGGACCACGATAGAATTTCAGCTCATCACCAACGTTCCCTTGAATTTTTGCTGCTCCTACACGGACTTCTGAGTTGCATGCACAGTATTTTTAAACCAGACTGGAAATCTTATGGTGGAGGATGATGGAGTATACGGGGGTTTCTCAGATGCTGTATGGATGTACAGTTTACCGGAAACATTGCTCACCACTTGAGCAAACGTTCCAAAACTGGATGAAAGGGCTATTCCACTGGCAGAGGCCAAGTTTTTCAGATATAATATCATGCACAGCTCAAAGAAAACACTGCAGACATTGATAAGGTTCAACAAGTGTCAAACCCTCCGGTGACTGCTTATTCTAATTGTTCTCTTCATCCTCTGTCTATTCCAAATTTTCATCACTTTCATATGGTCAGCAGGATGTTTTATCCACAGAAACCAATCAGCATGTAGAAGGTGGAGTCAGGAATTCTCTCCTCATAATACCATTCTCTGCTTAACTAATTCAGAGTGCTCAGATGTACGCTTACCAAGCAAACATTTGGGCAGTCTCCACTTCCTCTTAATTATATGCAGTAGTACCAGTGAAGTTAACCAACTCAAGTCATGCAATAGACATTCACATTTTTCTGGCATCCTCCCTGCCACATGTCCAGCTGATTATGTAGAACTGATTGACTTCAGAGGTTATGTAGAACTAAGCAGAAAAATCAAAATGCCTAGAGTCAGATCTACACATCCAGCTTAAGTCAGGAAGAAAAGCACCCCTCACAACCATTATTAATACTTTAGCATACTACCTACGCATCAGGGAGCACTGAATGGATTCTGAAATTATCTTATTGGCATTTTAAACTCTAAAGGTATTATTCCTCCACTCTTCTGAGGAGGACAGTTGGTGTAAAGTACAAGTCTGATCCCTCACTAGATGAATCCTGAAATATAGTGGGAGCATATATTGCCACTAACCCTGAAGCCTCTGCATGGCTTTCTACTATCAAGTGGTTTAAAGCTGTTTGCTTTTACTACAGAGGGACCTTGAATTCCAAATAAGACTGTTTTGGCGCATCTTCCAAAGCTGGACTTCCAACCTTACAAGCATCAAAAGAACCACCATTCTTCATCAACCTCCAATGTCCCATCAAGAATAATTACTCCACTTTACTGCCACAATCACAACTTGCTCCTTTTTGGTGAGCTACAGACCTTTAAACACTGAACCTGCATTGGATTTAGTGCTCCTGTTGCACTACTCTAGAGAAAATTTTTCTCAGTGTTTACAAATTATTCAAAATGTTGGGTGGGGTATAGATCACAAAATTCAGTACGGCTTATCTCTTTACTATAGGAGCAAGAGTGTCCATACCACAGTCACCTTTTTGTGTCAAGATTACAAAATAAAGTTTTAGAGTTTAAGCAGCGAGTTCTAGGATTTAGTTTCAGTATCAAGAATGAATTTTTGAATCAGATTTGAAATCACAATTATTCTTAGAGGTGGAATTCAGAAGGACACAACATCTATTGGGTTAAGCAAATCACAAGTATCTGTTCCTCAATGGATGGAACCACAGTGCTGTGGATTAGACAGAAACTAAAATAAGACACTCTAAATAACAGACCTACACAGTCATGCTGATCGAATCTGAGTTCAATGGTTAAGATTTTGAAAAGATTTAACTGTAAATACAGAGAAACTAGCTGCATTGCTGGAAAAGCTCAAAAACAAGGGACCATAGAGTTATCAAATTAGAGCTGGGTCATTCAAGAGGGAAAATGAAAAGATTTGTTTTGCATGAATGATAGCATAAATGTAGGATAAAAACCGAAAGAACTGAGAAGGTTGTAAATCAGGAACAAAAACAAAGTTTCTGGAAAAGCTCAGCTGGTCTGGCAGCATCTGTGAAGGAAAAAACAGAGTTAACGCTTTGGGTCTGGTGACGTTCTTTTTCAGTGTCTGCAAATTATTCAAAATATTGGGTGGGGTATTTATCACAAAATTCAGTATGGCTCATCTCTTTACAACAGGAGCAAGAGTGTCCATGTGCGTTTGTGCTTTCTGAGGAAGGGTCACTGGACCCGAAACGTTAACTCTTGTTTTTCCCCTTCACAGATGCTGCCAGACCTGCTGAGCTTTTCCAGCAACTTTGTTTCTGTGCATAAATATAGGGCATTTTTTTCTATCAACAGACCGTGGATTTTGGGATAATTGGAGATTTCAAGGCTGAAGCTGATACATTTTTGTTCGGCAAGGGTATCAAAGAATGGGGCTATGTTGAATAAATAGAATTGAAGCATACATCAACAATTATCTAATTAAATGTCAGTGCAAGCTTGAAGAGCTGAAGGGCCTACTTCTGTTTTTATGACAGCCCTGGAGAGCTGAGAAATTACATGAATTCCTGCAAAGTCATTAGATGAAAAATATTAGCTAGTATTTTAGTTAGACAATCTTTTAAATAAAAATAGTTGCCAAAGTGCTGTTTATTTTGTGCATTCTCTTTTACAAGCAAGAATAAAATTGATCGAAAGTATTAAATTTATACCACAGTACACTCTAATGTTTGACAGACTGATGAACCAGCAAAAAAAAAAAGACTAATTATTGTTCCCTCCTTTAATGGAACATGAATCTTGTTTTGGAATAATAGAAAATGCCAAGCCTAGATTTTCAAGTCTATTCCCAATGCATTACCCTTAGTATCACAGAGGTGATCAATTTGGAGGTTATATCACAGTCAGAAAGCATTGCATGTGTATGCAGCATACAACAACTGCCACAACTAGGACCACATTATCTAACTGATGTATTGGTACAGGTTGAGTTTTCTAACAAATTAAATATCTTGCTAATACAATTATGAACATGGGCAAATTATCTGTAGGAGAGGGAACAAGTATTGCAAAAAAAATTAAAAGATAAATCAAGAAGAAGAGAGCAACAAGAGAGATAAGACACAAACAGACAGAACAGCAGCAGACTAAAGACAGGAGGGAACAGGACTAAATAAGGACAGCATGAGCAGAGGTGTCCCAAAAGCAAACAGGCAGTGGTTGAACTGCTTCAGCAAAATTAAAGAGTGATATCACAAGAATCAGTGGGTTTTCCTCTGTGTCTCCTGACTGGATATCGATTTTAGTCAAATACAACATAAACTTTACAAAGATAATTAATATTTTAAAATTTCCAACCTAAGTGTTTTCACTTAAGAGAGTTAAGGGCTTCTGGTTGCTGGCTGACATACAAGTAAGACTTTTCTTGTTTATACTCCTATGGGAGTACAGGTAAAATAAAATTAGAGATCCATATTCTATTGCATTAAGGCACATCTCAGGAGCTCTGACCTGTCCTGCCAGATGTGGGAAATCCCAGATGCTGCTGGAAGCCCATTTATGGGAAATGCCCGCAGCTGGAGTATCGCAAACTTTGGGTTTTGGAGTTTGTGCAGCAGCTGAGGACACTATAGTGCCTGCATGCGTGAGACTGACAGATACATGTCCTCTTGAGAGGACATCTCAAGAAGTTGTCACCCCGCAGCTTAAGGAACTGCTGGCAGGAAAGGAATAAGTGACTGCCAGGTAGAAGGAAGGGACCAGATAGATCTTGGGAGAATCGCCCCAACCGAGTGGATCTCACTTGTAAACCATTTATCAGCCTTCAAAAAGGGTGAGAAAACAGTTTCATGTAAAGGAGTGGCAGAGCTGAGGCCAGGGCAGTAAGTTGTTCAGTTACTCTGGGGAAGTGGGGGGGGCAGGAGGGAGAGGGAGAGAGGAAGAAGTGTGGAAGGGCAATGGTGGTCAGAGTTTGTCAGTAAAGGGAGTAGACATATGCTTCTTCACTGTGGACATGACTCCAGGATGGTATGTTGCCTCCCAGATGCCAGGATCAAGGATATCACAGAACGGCTGCTGGACATTCTGAAAGCGGTAGGGTGAACAGCCAGAGGTCACAATCCATGTTGGGACCAATGATATAAGAAGATAGAGAAATTAGGTCTTGCAGGCAAGCTGTAGGGAGTTAAAGGAGGCAGTGCATAGTGGTAACGTGACTAACAAAGAAGGGTCTAGGCCCGAAACGTCAGCCTTCCTGCTCCTCTGATGCTGCTTGGCCTGCTGTGCTCATCCAGCTCTACACCTTGTTATCTAACATTCTGGGGACATGGGTTTGAATCACATGGTGAAACATGAATACAATTTTTAAAAATCTGGAAGAAAAAGCTAGCATTATGACAACAATTGTTGTAAAAACCATCTGGGTTAACTAGTGCCGTTTAGGAAAGGAAAACTGCCACTCTCATTTGGTTTAATCTACACATGACTGCAGTTCCCCATTAAATGTGATTTACTCTTAACTGTCCTCTGAAAGCACACATCCCATGAATAAATAACAAAAGGTAAGAAGTTCGAAAGCAGGACTTTAAAAGATAATAATCTCTAGATTACTGCTAGTGGCACACACAAGTAACAACAGAAATAGAAGGATACAGCAGTTGAATGCTGCAGAGTTGAAAAAGGAGGAGAGCTTCAGATTCCTGAGGCATTGGGATTGGAGCCAGGGAGGCTGGAACTTGTACAAGCTGGGCACAAACAGGTCCCGCATCCTCCCATAGTAGTTTGCTACTGGTGTTAGGGTGGATTTAAACTACACTGGCAGGGGGATGCGGTCTTAATAAGTAGTTCAGTAGGGACAGAAGCTGAGATGGAATTACAAGCTCAAATACAAAGAAATGAATGTGGAGGCAGAGGAAACAAAGTAGGGGAGTATTTTGAGATAGTGACCTCACTTATCATTTTCCACAACTATCCTAAATATAAGAATGGGCCTGGAACAAAAAGTTTTAAACTGATTTTACTCAGATTTAATTCGACAAATTGGATAGGGAACAGCTACTTGCAGATAAAACTGTGTCAGTGCAATGGAAGTTATTCAAGGAGGAAATAGCAGGAGCACAGGGCAAATATGTTCTTGTAAAGATAGAGTGGGAACAAGACTGGAGAACCCTGGATGTCAAGGGGCATAAAAGTTAGAATTAATAAAACAAAATGAGTAGAACAGGTATTTAATTTGGAATGTAGGATATTTACTTTACAGTAAAAGAAAGGAAGCTATCCTGATACTGTACAAATAGCTGGTTAGGCCACAACTATAATGCAATTCTGGTCACATAAGACAAAGGATGTGACTGCACTGGAGAGGGTGCAGAGGAGATTTACCAGGATGTTGCCTAGGCTGCAAAGTCTGAGCTATGAGGATTGGATTGTTCGGGGTTGCTTTTCTTGGATCAGCAATGGGCAAGAGGGGACCTGATAGAGTTGTATAAGACTATATGGGGCATAGAAAGGATGGATGGAAGGCAATATCCGTTACTAAAGGGGCCAATAACCAGGAGGCAACATTTAAGATAAGTGGTAGCTGGCAAAAGCACGATTGAGAAGAAATTCGTTTTATTCTTACGCAGAGGGTGGTGGCAGTCTAGAATTCACTGCATTTGAACAATATCTAGGTATCCACTTGCCATTGCCATAGATCCCAAAGCTATGGGCCAAAAGTGGGGCAAGTGGGATTAGTGTGGTCTGATCTTTATTGAGTAACTTTGCACGTGACACCAAAATTGGAGATGTACGGACAGCAAAGAAGGTTACCTCAGAGTAGAACGGGATCTTGATCAGATGGGCAAATGAGCCAAGGAGTGGCAGATGGAGTTTAACTTAGATAATGTGAGGTGCTGTATCTTGGAAAGGCAAATGGGGAGGCATGGTGGCTCAGTGGTTAGCACTGCTGCCTCACAGCGCCAGGGATCTGGGTTCGATTCCACTCTTGGGCCACTGCCTGTGTGGAGTTTGCACATTCCCTGAGTCTGCGTGGGTTTCTGCCGGGTGCTCTGGTTTCCTCCCACAGTCCAAAGATGTTCAGGCCAAGCCAATTGGCCATGCTAAATTGCCCATAGTGATCAGGGATGTGCAGGTTAGGTGTGTTAGCCATGGGAAATGCAGGGGGATGGTTCTGGGTGGGATGCTCTTTGGAGGGTCAGTGTGGACTTGTTGGGCCGAATGGCCTGTTTCCACACTGTAGGGATTCTATAAAATCAGGGCAGGACTTTCATACTTAAAGGCAAGGTCCTGGGGAGTATTGCTGAACAAAGAGACCTCAGATTGCAGATTCGTAGTTCCTTGAAAGTAGAGTCACTCGTAGATAGGGTAGTGAAGGTGGTATTTGGTACGCTTGCCTTTATTGGTCAGTGCATTGAGTATAGGAGTTGGGAGTCATGTTGCAGCTGTACAGGACATTGGTTAGGCCACTTTTGGAATACTGTATGCAATTCTGGCCTCCCTACTTTAGGAAGGGTATAGTGAAACTTGAAAGGGTTCAGAAAAGATTTATAAGGATGTTGCCAGGTTTCTAAGGTTTGAGCTACAGGGAGAACCTGAATAGGCTGGGGCTGTTTTCCCTGGAGCGTTGGAGGCTCAGGGATGACCTTATCAGGTTTATAAAATCGTGAGGCGCATGGACAGGGTAAATAGACAAGGTCTTTTCCCCAGAGTGGGGGAGTCCAAAACTAGAGGGCATAGGTTTAAGGTGAGGGGTAAGAATTATAAAGGACCTAAGGGGCAATTGTTTTTTGTTACACAGAGGGTGGTGCGAGCATGGGATGAGCTACCAGAGGAAGTGGTGGAGGCTGGTATAATAACAACACTAAAAAGACATCTCGATGGGTGTATGAATAGGAAGGGTTTGATGAATATGGGCCAAAGGCTGGCAAATGGGACTAGGTTTATTTAGGCTCTCTGGTTGGCATGGATAAGTTGGACTGAAGGGTTTGTTTCCATGCTGTACATCTCTATGACTGGCAAAGACAAATTGGGCCAAATGGCCTCCTCCTGCACTATTAACGCCCACGAATCTATATTGATTTGGGCTTAACAAGAACACTGTCAAGAGATAAGGCAAGTCTAAAAAAAAACACTATCATTCTTCTGAAGTATGTACAGACTATTAATTGTTTATGACTCGTCTCCAGTAGTAAATCTTATCTGGGGCCTCTAAGTTATTCAGTAAAACAACTCGGGAAGCCTTTTTTAAAAGGGTTATTGGTGCTTAGACTTGGTCAAGGTATACAAAGGTGATCAAAATTTCTACCTTGGGTCCAGAGTGCACAGCTTCCAAACAATGGATGAAACACAACTGAACTTTCTGTCACATTCCCATCTGTTAAGCTCACCGACCTGTGATCTCTGCTAACTGCGATGTTTTTTACAGGCCTTTCCTCCTCAGAGCTGCTGTCATCATCAGAGCCTTCGGATTGGATTTCCTCTACCATAGACCGCAGGGGCCCTGGAGATAAAAGAAGTTGAACAGAGATCAACAACTATAGTGATGATCAAGTGGCATCTGTATCTCCCCATGTGGTTTAGTGTAAAAGTCATTACTTCTGGTGTTTTCGTAATAGGCGCCAGTAGACACTCAGTTATATCAGCCTGAAATGAAATCATTTATAGGATCAGTCTCCTATGGATATCTACTTTCACCTTTTGAAAAACCAGTCACAAGGAAGTCACTGTAAAAACTTCTCCATACTCAGATGTGTACACACACTTTTCTCAGCTGCTTAGAGGTGAACTTAAAGACATAAAATCAAGATACATGAGCAATGCATGCTTTTTATCTTAGAAAAACTTTCTATTTTAGAATCTAACGAGGTTTTTAGTGAAATATACAAGCAAGAGATGGCCTATTAACATTAAAGTGCTGCTACATCCTTCTCAGTTTCATTTAAAAGACCAATAGCTGGTGCTGGGGAAAAATTTAAACAATTTGACAACAGATCTGGAAGAAGAAAACCTGCAGAATGGAGAGAGATACAATGCTTCCGCATCCTTCAGTGCCCAGCAGGGGAGGATCTCTATAGTTATCCAGTTGTTGTTGCTGTCTCATACCTTGTAATCTCAATCCTGGCCCATTCACTGAAGTTCACTGCCATGCTTGCAGACAAATATGATTGAGCTCTCTTTGGACTGGCATTAGAAGGAATAGCTGTGCATACTAAAAGTTACATTTATTCACTTACACTGTCTTTTCTTTTGAGGCAAAAGGAATATGTCCATGCATTACACCTTTTCCACTGAGAAAAAGGCTACAGAGACAGCCCACCCTTACTGCAATCCAAAGGAAATGCCCCAACCAATAAGAATCAACTTGCCTGGTTCGGATTTAATAAGTTGACTAAGACAGTAACAGCTCCTGTTTTTAATCTCCATGCCAATCACAGCCCAACTAATCAGCAAACTCTTCTCAGGCTACAAATCGTTGTGTCCTTTCTAAACTTGGTTTTCTTAAGTTTCAATCCAGATGGATGCAAGAAAAAAAGGTTGGTTTTCATTTCCCTTTTTAGCAATGTTAAAGTTCTGTACTCCCAGTGGGAATTCCTGTAAGGTCTGCAACGTTCAATACTAGGACTTGACTTTTCATGTTAAATTTAGACTGAAATGTAGGGAGCATGATTAAGGAGTTTTTAAGACGTATAAAATTGACTTATCAGCTGATAGAGGTCGACTGCGGTAAGTTAACAACAGGCTGGTCAGGTGGGCAAAAAGTAGCAAATGGAACTCAATCTAGAAATGTGTGCGCTAGTGCATTTGGGTAGAGCAAACAATTAAAGGGTATGCACAATAGATGTTCAGATACTGAGAGGTGCACAGGAATAATGGAAAGAATAGCTTCTCAGGGCTGTATATTTTCAATATTTCTATTTGTGATATGAGGAGATGAAAATGTCATCAGCAATGGTCCCATCTGTGTTCAAATGATAGCATGAAGGACTGGAAGCTAAAGATGTGGATTGGTGGGATGATTTACAGGGAGGGTAGTGCTGACGGAAGAACTGAAGGCAGAGAATGCAAAGGACGCAATACTGACCAAAGGGCTTGTTTCCGTGTTGTACATCTCTATGACCCTATGGTGCTGGGTCTGGCCATCTATGAGGCCACTCTGGCCAGGTCCTAATGCTCACTCTGCTTTGGATATTATTGAGCCATGTCCTCAGTTGGTGAAGTCCTTTCACGTCATAGGAAAATAGTACGTAGGAGCAGGAGTAGGCTATTTCTCCCTTTGAGTCTGCTCCACTTTTCAATAAGACCATGGTTGATCTGGTTTGTGGTTTCATCTCCACATTCCTGTCTGGCACTCCCTCATTACCCTCGACATTTTATCATCAGTACTGACAGAAGTTCAATCACCCTTCCACAAAATTCTAGAAACACAATAAAAGGCTGGAAATAAAAGTGATCATCATAACATGATGAAGCAACAAACAAATGCTTAAGATCAGAAGGCAATATTCAAGTCAATGAGGAAACAACTGAGACAAATTCACTGAGGAGCAACGGAGAAGGTACTCAAAAAAAAAAATTACTCCATCTACATTCATGCTATATACCTGGTCATATTTATGCTCAGTTGAGGACAGAACGAGAGAACTAAAAATATATCTGCAAACTGTCGTCATAAACAGCAATGTTGAGAAGATTCCATACCTTGTCTGTGGTTTTGAGATGGTGCAAAATCAGAATCTGAGCTTGAATCTGAACTTGAACTTGAGTTGGACTGACTGGTCCGTACAGACTAAACAGAGAAAAGAGTGTAAGTCAGTCATGAAAATTACTGACAGCTAACAAACTGAACTCAATATCAATTAATCACAGTTCATTTTTAAGTTCTGGTGAGGACCGGATGGGTGCAAGGTAATTGCACACTTTATTTTTGTAATTAGCCACAGTCCATAAAGGACCATTTGGTATTTCTCTCCATTAAAGAGACACAATAGGTTATGTATAGTTTAAGGAATATCTCTTCAAAAGCATTTATGCAAGGAAATGAAGTAGCCACCATGAACTGCTACGGCTGTTACAGGGTTAGAATAGTTGCATTATTCTGTATCTGCAAAAATGACTTTCAAGTACAGGCCCCATTTGCTAGCTACCAATCTGGGACAAGCGTTAAGTGGCAACTTGTTGGCAAGTGTAGTTGTGGTCACATGCCAGTGCCAAAAGTAATCTCATTGGCAAAGCAAGGGAATGAGTGGTTTAAAGAGGAAATTTCAGTAGGGAGGGAGGGATATATGTCTTGGGGATCCACAAATCTTCATGAATGCGTGTGGAGTTGGTGGGGCGAGAGATATTATTTGTCTGAAGATGCTCAATTTGGGTAGAAGCCTGCAGATTGACCAAGCGCTTTGAACAGCAGTGATTTATAGGAGCTATTACATGAATATGCAGAAGGGAAACAGCCAAGTAACTTGCTTCCACAAATGACATTCTGGTCAGATGCTACTCAGATTGCAGTTTAGATTTTTATTTTTACAGGCTACTTTCTTACATCATTGCTCTCCAATGCAAACTTGCATTTACAGGAAGTGTAGTTTGGGCAGCTGTAAAAGGAACAAGGCAAGGTGCTGTCTAAAAGGTAAACAGACTGATTTAAGAGGCTGACTTAACATACTGAGTAATTCAGTCAAGGTCTAATAGTAGCTAACATATTACATTAACTTTTAAGGCCAACGATTTTCCAATTAGGGTAGAATGTAATCTTATCCATCAGCCTGATGATGTACCTGCACCTTGCAATTACTAACCTGCCAATAGGATAGACAAAATGTACTGTCACAAATTATCACTCACCATTATAATGTATCAGGAAAACAAATGGTAACATTGACTGCAGATCTACATTTAAAGGAATGACTAACATAATTTCAACACCGAGGAACAGGAGTCCAACTGGAATGGTGCCATGGATTTAAGATCATTTTAAAAATATACAAGTCAAAAATACAGGCTGAATCAATCATAAGATTTCCAGAAAAAAAAACTGCAGACTGTTTCATTATGGGATGAATATGAGAATGAGTTACAGGATATTAATTGCTGCATTTTAAAACAATGTGATGGTAACTTTAATTGTATTCCTATAACAATTTTAGAGTGGCTGCCTGTTATAACACCATACCCTTCAGCCAATGATAGCCAGATCTGAGGTGTCAGATTACTGTATCTTTAACAGTGGTAACAGGTCAAAGAAAAACATGAGAAAAGCTTCACTGATCTTATTGTTATTGTATGGCCTGCTTTCCTGCAGATCAGAGGCTACACAGAGCCAGATCCCAGTGCTAGAGATATTGCAAAAAATTGCAGTGATAATGATGTGTCTCGGGATAACATGAATGGATGTCCTACCACCCCCAACACCAAGCCTCTCTGATATCTGAAATATGGCAGAAATACTGATTGCCTACTGTCTCTACCAGTAGCTTCAAATGATCTCCCAGAATAAAAGGCAGCAGATTAACACAGCCAGTGACAGTGTGAAGTCTGCTTGCAGGTTAGCCAGAGGTTAGGCTGCTATATGCACCATTAACTCACTGACTCTTTCACTGCTCCTGGACTACTATGGGTGGGAACACCTCTGCTGATGCTTTTTTGATGTGGGGATGCACACATCTAAGTGCAGCATACCTGCAGCACGTTCGACCAACCCATCTACTTGCTCCTACGCTTCTCCCAAGAAGTAGTAGAAAAGAAGACCAAAAGGGAATCCACGGATTGGGGAATGGGTGGGACCACGTAAAGAAAAACGACAGCCTCTCAGCAAACAGCAAAAAGACAGAAATGATAGTAGTTGATGCAGTGAAAAGTCAAATGAATTTATCAAAATAGAATATGTAGAGGTTTCTGCAAGTTTCTTTAAATTGGATTTGCTTTGTTTTTTTCCCCACTGTGGCCTAACAACCCAGGATAAGTCTTTCACAACAGCAAGAACATGGAGTTAGAAATGACACTATACAGGACATATGACATCACCACATTCCAATTCTGTAATTTTTGCATGCACTCATCCAAAAAAAACAAACAGGTGGGCTAAGATTGCTGAAATCAAAGACAGAAATATAGTAGATGCTAAATCAGAGTCCAAAAAGAATGGAATTCCAAAAATACAAAGGAGAAAATGCTGCTGAATCTCAGCAGGTTGGCAGCATCCATGGAGAGGAACAGAATTAATGTTGAGACCAAAGCCTCTTATTCTGAAGAGCCACATTGAGCTTGAAACTTTAATTGTTTCTCTCTCTACAGATTCTGCCAGATCTGCTGAGTTTCTCCAGCATTTTCTCTTTATTTCAGATTTCCAGCATCTGTAGTATTTTGCTTTCAATATTAGGACAGAACTCATGTTCATTTTCACTCTGTGCTACCATGCCAACAGGAGTGACCAAGAGCAAATAATATATTTTTATACATTCACAGGATGTGGCTTTGCTGGCTAGGTCAACACTGGCTGCCTGTCCCTAATTATCTTTGACAAATGGTAGAGAGTTGATTTCTCGAATCCCTGCAGTCCATGGAAGTTGACACATCCAGAGTGCAATTAGGGAGAGAGGTCTAGGATTGTGACTGAGTGACAGCGATGGAACAGGATATATTTCCAAGTCAGGTTGGTAGATGGCACACATTACTGCCACTGTGCATCAGCGGTGGAGGGAGTGAATGTCTGCAAAAGAGACTTGAGTGCAATTGAAAAACTTCCATAACAGGAAGTCACTTCAATTAGAAGCAACCAGATGGCATTTCTCATATCCAGGATGTTTAACACTTAATAATGATTTGCAGTTTTTAAAAAGTAAATTCAAAAGGGCCTGTATTTAACAGGAATATTGAATGCATCCAATTATGAGTACAGGAACAGCAAACTCTGGACTGTTTTGAGCAGGTACCCTTACATTTTAAACAGATTAAAAAGATTGCCGAATTATTTTTGCATCAGTATTCCACAACACTTCCAAACAAATTCTTAAACAATGAGAGAACAAGTGAACAGTAGCAGGAACAAAAAATATTTGTTTATTCCATATATCCACAAGCAGCGTTATCCTTTTAGGGAATAGTGCTGAAGTGTTGGAAGGGTTAGCAGGGTGATAATCAACTTCTATGAATGACATCGTAAATATTCCTCTGTGGTCACTAAGTCCTGGTGCGGGATTTGAACCCCTACTCTCTGGCTCAGAGAAGGGATGCCGTCGATGGAACCATAAGGCCTCCTGTGATATACTTTTACCAGAGTTTTAAAGTTCAATAATAGTTTACAACTTCCATGCTAGACAACGTTGTATCTTCTTTTCTTGCACCCCTTTTCTCGCTAATTGCAAAAGTAATCTCATTTTTGACAACATCATTCCAAAGACTTCAGATAGATTTCATTATCTGAAATAGTCAGCAGACTAATACTTTTAACAGAATTACTAAAACTATAAAATGTAAATAATTGCTCAATTAAACAACTGTCAATTCAGTAATATTGGGGAACAGAACTAAAATGTTTGCACTAGAATTGAATGATTTGGATAGTCTTAGCCTGCTCTATCAGGAAAGATCAGAGTTTATCATCCACCTCAATCCCTGTATTCTCCAATTCCCCGAGTATCTAAGAATCTAACAATTACACCAACTCACCAAAACACACTCATGGGCAACTAGGGACACTGAATAAACATTGGTCAAGCATATATACTGGGAGGCTGCCAGAATGAACCTGCCAAATGCAGACTGACATGGTGGTGGGGAGATGTCATCATCCCTCCTAATTCCTTCCATTTCGCAGCTCCACAGTCTATTGGTTGGATTTGGATTCCACGTTCACGTGAAAGCCAGCCTGCAAAACAAATTGCTTCAACAAACATACCAAACGTTTGTCCTTCTTCCAAGTAGGGAAACACAGGGTTTAATTTTCTTGGCCCACCGACAACGTGCTGGGTGGTGGGAGGAATGGTAATTCAGGTAGGATCAGTAACTCTCATAAAAATGATTTTTACAATCTTATTTCCTACTATTCCACAGTATTGAATGCCAAAGGAATACTTCCCTTTAGCAATCACATTTAGGTTTTAGAATATGGTTCTTTACCTCAGATTTGGACACCACTTCGTCTTCTGAATTACAGTCATCCGAATCCACTGCCTTCTTCACTTCTTTCACATTACTTTCAGATTTAACTTTCTCTATTTTAATGTTCACTTTTTCCTTTTCTTTTTCATTCAATTTCTTTTTTTCAGCATAAGAAGAAGAAGAAGAAGAAGAAATTCTTGGTGAGACACTTGGGAAACTTTTTGATGACTCAGAAGTGCTTTTCTTTTGTTTTTTGGCATTGGCCTTCAGTGAATCTGTGTTAGAGGGCCTCTTAATACTAGGCTTTGATTCCTGATGGAGGTTACCTCCACCCTTAGGCGACATGCTATCTAGTTTAGACTCCTTGAAGGCAGGTTTTGGTTCTTTAGAAGTTGCCTTTGGTGTGGCCTTTTCTTCCTTTGAAGTCTTGCTCTCTGCTGATTTTCGCGATGACTCCTTGGATGATTTACTGTGTTCCTTTTCTGGTTCTTTTACAGTTGGCTTGTTCTCACTATCTTTCACAGGTCGTTCTCTGTGCTCTTTCGTGACTTTGTGAGGTTTTGAGGATTTGCTGCTTTCTCGGTTTGTGTCCTGCTTTGTAAGGACAGAAGTAATTAATAGAGGAATCAGTCACAACTCCTAACTTCAGGAAGTTGTTTGCGAACATGAAGATTATTCATTTCACACGAAACAATCAAAAGCGTATAGTGCAAAAATTAAACAATGATCATAGATACATTATTAAAATATGTACAAAAGTAGATTGAAAATATCCAGTTTTTAATCATGTATTTTAACTGCAGACTACACTAAAATCACTGATAAGCCCGGGTGTTGCCTATGATCTATACCTAGATATAAAAAATTGTTCTACAATACAGATACAGGATTTTTTTAAAAAATGCTAATATTGCAGTTTTTAACTGACTAAAATAAAAGTTTAACTAGGATATCCAGAGAATATACAGTCAGAGATATACAGCATGGAAACAGACCCTTCGGTCCAACCTGTCCATGCCAACCATATATCGTAAATTAATCTAGTCCCAACATTTGGCCCATATCCCTCTAAACACTTCCCATTCATATGCTATTTAAATGTTGCATTTGTACCAGGCTCCACCACCACCTCCGGCAGCTCATTCCATACACACACTTCCCTCTGTGAGAAAATGATGTCCCTTAGGTCCCTTTTAAATCTTTCCTCTCTCACCATAAACCTATGCCCTCTTGTTTTGGACTCCCATACCCTGGAGAAAAAACCTTGCCTATTCACTCTATCCATGCCCCTCATGATTTTATAAACCTCTATTAGGTCACCCCTCAGCCTCCAACGCTCCAAGGAATATAGCTCCAGTCTATTCAGGCCCTACTTATAGCTCAAACCCTGCAGCCCTGGCCACATCCTTGTCAATCTTTTCAAGTTTAAATTCTTTCAAGTTTAACGACATCCTTCCTATAGTAGGGAGGCCAGAATTGAACACAGTATTCCAAAAGTGGCCTAACCAATTTCCTGTACAGGTGCAACATGACCTCCCAACTCCTACACTCAATGCACTGAGTAATAAAAGCAAGCATACCAGATGCCTTCTTCACTATCCTGTCTACCTGGAACTCTACTTTCAAGGAACTGTGAACCTGCATTCCAAGATCTCTTTGTTCAGCAGCATTCCCCAGGAACTTACCAATAACCATAAGTCCTGTCCTGATCTGTCTTACCAAAATGCAGCACCTCAAATTTATTTGAATTAAACTCCATCCACCACTCCTCGGCTCGTGTGCCCATCTGACCAAGGTCCCGTTGTACTTGGAGGTAACTTTCTTCACTGTCCACTACACCACCAATTTTAGTGTCAACTGCAAACTTACTATGCATACCTCCTCTATTCACATCAAAATAAGTTATATAAATGACAATATATAAATGACAAAAAGCAGTGGAGCCAGCACCGATCCTTGTAGCAACTGCTGGTCACAGGCCTCCAGCCCAAAAAGCAACCCAAAGAGGAGCGATATCCATACAGGTGCTTGTAAACCACTCGATATCTCCTAAACCATCACAAACCTTGTTACTACATTTGACACTATATTGATGCATCCTATGTTGCATCAATAGCAATACACAGAGAGAACCATTATTACAAATATTGACTGTGTCAACTCAATAATGGCACTATCATCTTAGTATTAAAAAATAATCAGCTTACTTCCCACTCCAGGAACTGGGCCCTAAGATAGCCTGAATACTTTGGTGCAGTGTGACTGACTACTACATCATCAAATGAGACATTAAACTAAGGCCCTAATGCACCAACTTAGATCAATATAAAAACGTCCCATGATGCTATTCAAAGAAAGTAGTTCTGACCAACAGCTAAACCACAGCCAAAGTAAATTAAAAGGTCATTAGTTTTCTTAGTTTCTCTCGATGTCAAAAACATCTCATTGGCTGAGAAATCTTTTGCGTTGTCCTGAGGATATGGGTGGATTGATATCAATACAGGTGCTTGTTTTATTTTAGTTTTACATTTGAATGCATTTCCTGTCTTTATGGCAAAGTTACATCACAACATCTCCATGAGATTAATGTGGCACTCCCAAGTGTTAGATTTAAACAGGTGAAGTTTAACTCTCTCTTTACACTCACCTATCAGATATTCCAGCTCCCAATATGCATCTCCCACAGAGTGAAAACAATTACCATAAACAGAGTAATCACCACATTCTGCAAATGTGTTGACAAATCAGTGACAATCTTGTAGTTACATTGTTGTTTTAATGAGGAAATTATTTAGGGATTTATATTCACCAAATAGAAGTTTACAAAAACTACAGAAATTTCAAGATAATAAGAAAATCCAACGTGATTCATAAGAGTGTTATAAAACAAAGCTTGAGGCACAATAAGCAATATTAGGCCAAATGTTAAAAGCCTGGTTAAAGATGTCTTTGAATGGGAAAAGAAACAAAGAGACAAAAAGATTTAGGGAGGGAATTCCAGAGTTTAGCACCCAGACAGCTAAAGTCACAGACATCAAAGAGGGAGCAATCAAAATCTACGATCATGTTACAAGAATTGGCGGAAAGCAGATTGCTTCAGATGATTGTGGGGTTAATGGAGATTACAGCAATAGACAGCACTGAGGCCGTGAAGGGATTTGAAAATAAGGAGTTGGATTTTAAAATAGTTTAACTGGAATTCAATGTTGGCCGGCAAGCACTGGTGTGATGGGTGAACAGAATTCTGTGCTAGTAACAATCATAGGCAGCAGAGTTTTGGATGATTTTATGGAGGGTAGAAAGTGAGAGTTTGGTCAGAAGTGCTTTGAGATTGTCAAGCCTACAGGTAACAGAGGCATTGATGAAGGTTTCAGCAGGTGAGCTGAAGAACAAGCTAGACAACACATTAAGGAAACAATGGGAAGTGGACAGGAGCAAGAAAACACAGATAGGTTTGCTGAATCAGCAGACAGGAGGCAGATAAAATTTAATGCGGAAAAGTGCAAGATGGTACACTTTGAGAAGAACGTGCATTAAAATTGAAAGATTTGCGATATATGAGTATGATTAACAAAATGGCCTTGGGCTCTGTCTTTTAAAACCTTGAGATTTAAATGTCTGATTTCTGGAACAAATCATCACAATAGCAAATGCATTTTACAACATTATATCCTCATTGCAACAAACACTCTTTCTCACTCGGTAGAAGGAGCAAGATCATTTAAAATCATGAAAACAGTCTTGGCTTGACTGTAAAGAAAAAAAATTCTGTGCAAAATTAATAATTATTTAAGAGGTCATGCACAATCTGGGCAGCATGGTGGCTCAGTGGTTAGCACTGCTGCCTCACAGCACCAGGGACCCAGGTTTCTTCGAGTCCTGGGGAGGTGGGGGGGGGGGGGGGATACTATCTGTGTGGACTTTGCACATTGTCCCCGTGTCTGCTTGGGTTTCCTCCCACAGTCCAAAGATGTGTAGGTTAGGTGGATTGGTCATGCTAAGTTGCCCATACAGTGTCCAGGGATGTGCAGGCTAGATGGATAAGCCATGAGAAATGCAAGATGACAAGGGTAAGTCTGGGTGGGTGCTCTTTGGAGGTTTCGTGTGAACTTGATGGGCCAAATAGCCTGCTTGCACATTGTGGGGATTCTATGATCTAGTAAGAATTGCAGAGATTTTAATGGTGATGGATAGAAACGACACAGCATGACTTATCTTTTGACTGACACAGGAATGGACAGTGGTGCCAAGACTACCATGTCACATGAGTCATAATGCTCCTGGCTCCCTATCACTGATAGATCAGGAATATGTAAGGCCTTCTAGATTAAAAGCTACAATGAAGTAACTTTCATAATAAAAAACACATAAAATGAATTATGTTGTCAAACCTATTATTTTAAGTTAATTCCTTATGTAACTGACAGAGAAATTTTACTGACATTGTTTTTTTTCCCCATTCATTCATGGGACATGGACGTCACTGGCCAGGCCAACATTTATTACCCATTCCTAATTGGCCAGAGGGCAGTCAAGTGTCAACCACATTGTTGTGGGACTGCAGTCACATGTAGGCCAGACCAGGTAAGGATGGCAGTTTCCTTCCCTAAAGGACATTGGTGAACCAGATGGATTTTTTCCAACAATTGACAATGGAGTCAGGGTCATGATTAGACTCCTAATTCCAGATATTTATTGAATTCAAATTCCAGCTACCATGACAGGATTCAAACCTGGGTGCCAGAACATTACCAGGTTGAAGCTCCCATGTTCAGAACCCTTTGTTTTACAATTAGAGCTACTTGAAAAGAGAAAATAAAATGGGGATAATTTTAACCTTCACAGATTGCTCAATCAACTCAATCAGAGATCTCACACCAATATTAAAACCACAGATCCAATGGAAATTAAAAGTAAGGTGAGTGAAACCTAGCAGTGAGGGTGGAAATTACCCTCAATACTTCTCCTGGATTAGAATTCTAAATTTGAAAATAATTTCACATTTATAAAATATTCTGAATGTAGACAATTCTGGTCTGGATAACTGACCTTTGACCCATGAGATGGTTTGCTTTTCTTTGGATCAGAGAATGCAGAGAGGGGAATTGTCGGCAGCATGGGATAGTCTGGACTTGGTCTGGAGGTTGTGTCGGTTCCTTCAGGCATTACCATAACCTAAAAAAAATGAAAAAAAGGCTGTCTGGCTATTTGTGACAGAGAATGACTATTAGGCAGAGATAATGAGGAACCTGACTACCATCCACACATTGAGAAGACCATTACCACACACTAAGCCGCCACCACCACTAACAAATGCAATGCCCCGTTCCAACTCAGGATCAGCCTTCTGGACTCTGTATTCACCATTTCACGGTGCTTCACAGAACAGGGTTGCCAAGAATACTGATATTCCATATACTGAAGCATTGAAAAAAAAAACACAGCCATAGCTCCCAACGAAGACTCCTCGAGAGCAGAATCCTGCTGAGGAGACATGGTTATATGCTCACTATATTACCCATGTGATTGTAACACTTAGCATGCATTTTCCCATGCTCTGTAAATGAATAGTTTTATCTAATTTGTCGCTATGTCCTCACATGCTGATGTCTACTTACATGCTGAAATATTATCTACCAGCTAATGCTCTCTGTTGTAACATGAAGATTTAGTACTGTTCCACTTCAGGGAATTCCTCCTAATCCTGGATGCATAAAGTTTGCATTACCTGACAGGCTTCTACTGTATGCTGTCTACAGGCCTCAAGTTGTTTCAAGAAAACAGGAAGCCTCCATATACACGGCAAAGAGATTTTCTTGTTTTGTACCAAGAGGTGCAGAGTATAAGTGCAAAAACGCAATGCTAAGTCGTATAATTTGGCTTCAGATGGAACACATGATGAATTGGATGCCTACTATATTCAGGACCAATTGGAGGGTTTTTTTTTTAATTAATTCACTGAATGTGGGCACCATTGGCTAGGCCAGCATTTATTGTCCACCACTAATTGCCTAGAGGACAGTTAGGTGTCAACAGTATTGCTGTGGGTCCAGAGTTACACGTGAGCCAGACCAGGTAAAGACCAGTTTCCTTCCCTAAAGGACATTAGTGAACCTGATGGGTTTTTCCGAAAATCAGCAACAGTTTTGTGGTCATTATTACACTCTCATTTCCAGCTTTTAACTGAATTCAAATTCCACCATCTGCCACGGTGGATTCAAACCCTAGAAAATTGCTTAGGTGTCTGAATTAATAGTCCAGCAATAATACCACAAGGTCATCACCTCTCCTTCAGCATATATTCAGTAAGACATTACTTTCAACATAAAGTCGAAGTCTTCATTACCGGGCAACTGAAACTTACCCCTCCTGCTTTCAAAAGCTTGCGTCGAAATTCCTTGGTTGGGTTGTTAAAGGTAAGTTTCTCACAGCGTAGATGATTTACAGGTGGATTCCCTTCCAGATTCAGAAACAAATCATATGTGAAACAAACCTTTTTGGGCTCTTCCTGATGTGTAAAATAACAAAAAGTATTTAGAATCTCGCTACTCTACTGCACATGCTAAATGTTTTATTTATAGCTTTAGTCTGTGCATTTAAATCAAAAATACAGAAAATAGCAGATTAAATTAGCACTTGCTCAAATCAATTAGTGGTACTTAACATTGCTACTTTACAAAGTTCATAGCATTCCAGGCAAAAGTCAAAGTTATTCATTCTGACACCAGACTTTGTTTCTTCACAAGCCAGTGGCTACTCAAACATGGCTACTTGGGATGAGGAGCCACATGGAATTTCCTCATGGAACAGAAAATGACTGAGAGAATGAGTGCAATGTTGGTGATTCATGCACAAGGACATTCAGATCCCTCCGTGCCTGAACACCCTGAAGTTTCTCTCCATTTAGGTAATAAGTTGTCTTTCTATTCTTCTGACCAAAATGGATAAGCTCACACTTATCCATGTTAAACTTTAACTGTCAAATTGTAGCCATATCCAAAATTTCTCATTTCTTCATTGCAAATTATTTTCTCACCCATTTTAGTGTAATATGCAAATCCGGCTATAGTATTTTCAATCTCTGCACCCAAGTCATTAATATAAACCGCAAATGGCTGTGGCCTGAGAACCTGTGGTACCCTCTAGTTACATTTTGCCAAAGACCCATCCAAAGAAAAAGACCCTTTTATCCCAACTTTCTGCTTCTGATTGCTTAGACAGTCCTCATTCCAAACTAATAAATTACCCCTAAAACCGTGTGGTCGTTCCTTGTGTATGAACTTTTTGTGTAGCACATTATCAAGTGTCTTTGGGAAGTCCAGATATACCACATTTGAGGATGCCTATTGTCAATATTGCTTGTTAAATCTTCAAAGAACTCTAGCAAATTAATCAAACATAATTTATCCTTCATAAAACTATGCAGATTCTGATGGATTTTCTTTGACTTTCCAAATGTTCTGTTATTACCTCCTTAGTAACAGATTCGAACAGTTTCCCTCACTACAATCCATATCTCTATATTTCATCAACTGTCTTACGATCTTGGTTTTATTTCATTCATTAATAGCACGTGGGCATTGCTGTCCAGGCTAATTGACTATCCCCAACAGCCCAGAGGGCAGTTAAGAGTCAACAACATTGCTTTGGATCTGGAGTCATGTGTAGGCCAGACCAGTTAAATATGGCAAGATTACCTTCGTCAAACGATAACTGTGACCCAGATGGGTTTATAGTTACAATTGACGGTCATTATATGGTCACCATTAGGCGAGTATTTTATTACAGCTTTTTTTTTAATTGAATTCAAGCTTCATCATCTGACATGCTGGGATCTGAAGCTATTTCTCCAGAACATTAAACTAGAGATCAGTATTAATAGTTCACGTACAAAACCTTGCACCTTGTTATCATATTGTCTCTGACATTTTCAACTTTTCCAATATAGGTTTTGAAATCCATTTTTGCAATCATAAAGCCTCAAGCAAACTGGGTCTGATCACTAGATGGTGCTGTATTGTCCTTTACCCTATACCGAACTTGCTGAAAAATGCACAGCTCATTCTGCCAAAACATCAAGGGTCTGAAGATTTGACCCCAATCAACACAATCGGCCTGGTCTGCTGGACCTAAATACTGGCGTAGGGTCTCATGATGTACTACTACTATGATCAGGAAAGCTTGTAATAGCGTTGAGAGGAGTAGTGGAGATATTGCAGTGGGTGTAAGGATCTGAGGTCACTGGAAGCAACATTCAAGTCTGCAAAAGAAAGACGTCCATTTATATAGCACCATGCATGATTCATCAGATCCAAAAGTGCTTTATCTTCAACAAAATACATTTGATCACTGCTAAAATGTCAGAAATGCAACAGACACAAAGTAAGCTTCCACAAACAGCAATATGATAACCATCAAATAAGATGCATTAATGACTTGGCTTATGGGGCAAATATCAGTGAAAACACCAAGAAGAAATCCTCTGCACGTCTTAGAAAAAGAGACACAGAAACTGAGGAGGAGACTGGGCCATAGTTCAACTCAAAACCAAAAGAACTGCAAATGCTGTAAATTAGAAATAAAAACAGAAACTGTTGCAAAAACTCAGCAGGTCTAGCAGCATCCGGACAGAAATCAAAGTTCTGAAGGAGGGTCACTGGACCCAAAATGTTAACCCTGATTTATCTCCACAGATGCTGCTAGACCTGTTGAGTTTTTCTAACAATTTCTGTTTTATGCCTTGGGGTTTAACTTTCATCTGAAGGGCAGTCCTTCCAACAGTGTAGTACTTACTACCCAAGTACTATACTGGCAGGTCAGCATAGGGTTTTTGCTCAAGTCTCTGGAGTGAGGGCAATCTTGGGAGCAGGATCAAGGTCTGGTCTCTTGGAAGTGTGGTCAAGGGGAGTCAAACAGCATGCAGGATTGTCTAGCTGAATTTGGGATTTTTCAAGTAGCTTTTGGGAAACTGTCCAACAGCCATGGCTTCAGGGTTAGAGGGAAGTAGAACTCCAGACCTCCTCCTCTGCTGTACTCTGATTTGTGGTGCTTGAAGAGATTGTGAAATTAAAACAGAAAATGCTGAAAATATTTCAGCAGGTCAGCTAACACCCAAAAGAATAATACATGGAAACATTCTGGCTGTAACTGCTCATCCAAAGCACAGGCTGTCTCAAGATTCTGGGTAATGAAATCAGACAGAGCAGGGGACAAGACAAGATTCAGGTTCAGTGATCTGCTGTTTTTTCTTTGCTTTTCTTAAATTAAAAGTAAAGTTTACTTAGTAGCAGAAGTACCTTGTTCTTGAAGTAGACATCAATCGGCATAATAAATCCAGCGTAGCCAGACTCCTCTACTTTATAAGGTGGTTCCTTGCAAACTACATTGGAAGAAACAAAATACATTAAGTTTTTCTGTTTTATATATTTAACAAAGAGTCTCAAAAAGCCTATTAGTCCAACAGCCAAACTGAAGGCCTCATTAAAAATGAAAAAGGAAATTGCGTTGTTTTTAATTCAGTTGCTTCATCAGTATTATTAACATCTCTCTACCGTTCTTCTAGAATCACCATGCTACGATGAGATACTTGAACTGTGAAGAAGCCTGAGGGTTAGCTATTCATCTTGCTCCTTCCACCGTGAATGAGATGATCTTGCAACACTTATCTTTCTCACCTACTCATAAAAATTAAACCTGAGTGGGGAAAAGAATGTTGACAGTCAATCTCATGCACCATCCTGACAAAATGCAATAACGTAACTTCTGGAGTAGACAAAAAAAAAGTATTTTGTCCCAGTAGTAGTTCTGGAAAATTCCATGACTCAAAAATCAAGCAAGCTCCAGGAAACTGTGATCAAAAATCTTAAATTGATTCTTCTCCTTACACGATCTCCTTT
The DNA here is from genome assembly GCA_024137785.1 of Ginglymostoma cirratum. Classification (NCBI taxonomy): domain Eukaryota; kingdom Metazoa; phylum Chordata; class Chondrichthyes; order Orectolobiformes; family Ginglymostomatidae; genus Ginglymostoma; species Ginglymostoma cirratum. The sequence goes on from JAHRHZ010000043.1 coordinate 24,160,436, forward strand.
TAGGAGATCTCATTTTGCACACTGGTTTTTGTTCAATGAGGCTCTTAAGCCACCAGTCTCTAGATAAGTGCGGCACAGTGGCTCAGTGGTTAGCATTGCTGCCTCATGTGCCTGGGACCCAGGTTCGATTCCACCCTCAGGCGACTGTTTGTATGGAGTTTGCACATTCTCCCCATGTATGCGTGGGTCTCCTCCGGGTGCTTCGGTTTCCTCCCACAGTCCAAAGATGTGCAGGTTAGGTGGATTGGCCATGCTAAATTGCCCATAGTGTTCAGGAATGTGTAGATTAGGGAGATGGGTCTGGCTGGGATATCTGAGGGTTAGTGTGGACTCATTGGGCCAAAGGGCCTGCAGGGATTCTATGATAAAAGGCAATGTCCGATGTTACAGATAAATACTTTTCTCTTCTTGAGAAACTTGTACTTGGGATGTGACCCAGCAGTTTAACTGAGATGAGAATTTAATTTATGCAAAATCCGAAACATTAATCCATGGAATGCTGCGATATACTAACTTAATGCAGCATCCTTAAATTATAGCTTTCATTTAAAAACTAAACCCATCAGTGGGTGCTACTACCATTATCACTATCCTGCAGGTTAAATCCTGCTAAATGCCAAATTGGTGGGGACAAACCAGGAAAGGCACATAAAATAAAGTGTAATTCCACGAAGCAAGTCTTCAACTCAACTCAGGAGACCCTTGCTTTACAGGAGGTAAAGAGTGGCTGTGCAGCAAGAAGATTTAATCTTTCACGTGTACTCTTTTTAGCTTACTGATTTAAGAGTATGATGTGGAAGTGCCGATGTTGGACTGGGAGAACAAAGTCAGAAGTCACACGTCACCAAGTTGTAGCCCAACAAGTTTATTTGAAATTACAGGCTTCGGAGCGGTTCCTATCTCAGGTGAGACAAAGGAGCAGCGCCCCAAAAGCTTGTGATTTCAAATAAACCTGTTGGACTACAACCTGGTGTCATGTGACTTCTGACTTTGTTCTCCCAGTCCAACACCAGCACCAAGTCAGAAGTCACACGACACCAGGTTGTAGTCCAACAGGTTTATTTGAAATCACAAGCTTTTGAAGCGCTGCTCCTTTGTCTCTCCTGAGACAGGAACCGCTCCGAAGCCTGTAATTTCAAATAAACCTGTTGGACTACAACTTGGTGACGTGTGACTTCTGACTTTGATTTAAGAATCCATTCTTGATTTTTTTTCATTTTAACATGGTCTCATATTTTAATTGGCGTGCTAAAGGTACCACCAAAGTAAACCCTCTATATTGACCAATATATGATGTTACTTCCTTAGTTATGAAAGATCTACAAATACTTAGAAGTGACAGCTATTTAGACAGACATCTGTACAACCGATTTGAAGAAATAACAATGTAATCATAACACAACATTGATGCAGTAACGTTACGCCTGCAGATGTCGTTGTCCATGAAATTACTGAATACTTTTGCTAATGATATAGACCAGCAAAGAATGGAGATGGTGGGACTGTAGCAGACAGAAAGCAGAGAGAAAATGGCTGATTCATAGTTGAGCTGCAAAATAGTTTTGATCAGATACAAACCACAAGTGATTTCCATGCTGCACTTTTCAATCAAATTCTCTGTTCCTAACAAGGATCAAAGACTAAGGGACTCATTACATAAAGCTGTCATAGATGATACAATAGGATTCCAACCAAATATTCTCCTGTGGACTGTAAACAAATCTTAGGTAAAATAAAATATGGGAAAAATATCTATGATATACATAGAAATTGGAAAAGTATCTGAAATAGGTCTGTTATATAAAATCTGGGAGAACTAAACATCTGCAGAGCCTCAAGACAGATGAATTAGATCCTAGATCACTCAGGAGACAGAATTAGTGATACATAGACATTTTCCGCAATTCATTGACATTAGAATGCTAATCATGAAATGGGCAATCAATAACATGACCTCAACGTTCAAAGCAGTATTAGCCTAACACCTACAGAGGTTAAATACATAAAGATAACAGGGAGAGGCTGCCAGTGACCATCTAGAGAGCACAGCTATCGTAAGGGGCGGTCAACACATTTTTCAGAACAAACAGGCTACAAATAAAAACCTATTAGAAATAGTTGAAGCGACAATTAGGCTAGAAGTTGATAGGGTGGTGTAGAAAATATTTACTTGTTCTCTGGAGATTCAGGATACAACTCTGAATCGATTTTAGTCAGAAAGCCAAATGTATTACAACTCAAAAACAAGGGCACAAGCTTTCTAACTGCAGAAATCAAAATAAAGTTTCCCTCACCAAAAAAGCTGAGGAAATTCAAAAGATGAAATGCTAACTTTCAAGAAATAATGTCAAGTTCCAAATGAGAATTGGGTAAGTCTAATTAAGTGCAATTCCTAAATCTCTATATGCAGCATATCAAGCAACATTCCTATAATAACCCGATGAAATTATGGGACTGAAACATTCTTAACATAAACTTAATTTGAAGTGACTTTGAACAAATTGTGGCTATTCCAGATTGTGAAGAACATGACTACTCGGAGCTTTCTCCCTGCAGGCTGCTACAAGGCTTGTGGTACAGAGACCCATCTGTATGGGTGCAGGTGAAGAGGATCATTTATCTAGAGATGGAACAGAGATTGAAGAAGCTTGAAATCCTCAAAAGAATTGAGCCAGAAATGGCAGATTTATAAAAGAAATTCAATAACTACAAAGAATGCTTCCAGTGGAGATCATCTGATGTGCAACATATTTTGAACTACACATTACCAGGTACTAGAGATGGTTTTGGAGAAGCTACTCGAAATCGTGTTTAGGACCACAGTCAATGCAGAAAAGATGACAATAGTTAAAAATGGATTTCTTACCATGTAACATCCTCTCAATTGTTTGAAAGCTCTAACATCCCTCAAACACAGCAGGAATAAAAGATTAAGTTAACTGAGTCTGGTGAACAATGCATGTAAATATGCCTAATATACATATATTAAAATACTGCCATGGGGTTGCAGGTAGATGGTCAACATGTGCCCTCCTAGTCTGACTCTGGAGAAGGTTCAGGACCTACAACTGGACGACAATTCTTTAATTTGAAGTTAACTACGGATCTCTAACCTTGAAACCCTACTCCTTAAGTCCAAAAAAAGGATGGACCTGTGGGATCGTGATGTGTGAAAGTTGCAGATCCACCAACACCTACAAAATGCACAAATGCTTTCCTTCCCTAAGGAACCTTCATACACCACAGGATCATACCAACGTTGTACGATCTGTGAGGTAGGAACGATTACCACATCATATCCAACAGATGAAGTAAAATGGCAATGGTTAGTACGCGTTTGAGCAACACTCAATATACTGTTTTACAGAACGTATTGAGACAATTCCATAACAGCCACGGAATGGATTGAATAACTAGCCATCTCACATTTGGGCTTCCTCCCAGCAAGGTGGCATTCACCCAACCTTACAATTAAGTTTCTGTTGCTTGGTAACAGAACTGATTAGCATCTCCACATGACAGGAAACAAACCACGACTTCTGAAACTGCTTTGCACAAAAGAAATAGAAACTTGCGTTCTATGTAGATATAGAGTGGAAAAGAGAATGCACTTTCAATTAGTGTGCAGGCTAGATGGATTAGACATGGGAAAATGCAGGGTTACAAAGGATAAGATTGGGAGTGGGTCTGGGAGGAATGGTCTTCAGAGGGTCGATATGGACTCCATAGGCCGAATGAACTACTTTCACACTGTAGGAGTTCAATGATGTAATACTGGGCAAGAGAAAAAAGTAACAACCTCTTAACAAACAAATAGATTCAGGATACAACTCTGAATCGACTTTACTCAGAAAGCCAAATGTATTACAACTCAAAAACAAGAGCGCAAGCCTTCTAACTGCAGAAACCCAAATAAAGTTTCCTTCACCAAAAATAGCTGAGGAAATTCAGAAGATGAAACACTAACTTTCAAGAAATAATGTCAAGTTCCAAATGAGAATTGAGTAAGTCTAATTAAGTGCAGATCCTAAATTGCCATATGCAGCATATCAAGCAACATTCCCATAATAAGCCAATGAAATAGCAAAACTAAAACATTCTTAACATGAACTTAATTTGAAGTGACTTTGAACAAATTATGGCTATTCTAGATTGTGAAGAACATGACTACTTGGAGCTTTTTCTTTCCTTGTTGTATTAAGCCCTATTTGGTGGGCATTCTGGAAGAACTGATCAAATGTCAGATGTCAAGAAGACAAGATGTTGGAGCATATTCTATGACCTTTTAATTGTAAGGCCATCAATCTGAACATCTCCAGATTAAAATTTAATATCTGTTGCAATTTGTGTCTGCAAAGCAATGGTTCCTGTCCATATTACCAGAATGTTGAAAGATCATAGCTTGAAGCTAGTAGGAAGAGATCCGGTCCATCTTTGTGCCTTGAACTCCCTTGTGTATGGTAAGAAGTCACCAAACAAAAAGCCCTGAGGAACATTTATACCTAAGAACGTGAAACACCTCAGCCTGGACAGTGATTTTTCTCGTATTTCTTGTTTTAAATCACAAGGTCATGTTTTTTCCTGTGCCTGTAACCTCCTCCAGCTCACAATCTCCAAAATATCTGGACTCCTCCAATTGTGGCCTCTTGAATATTCCAAACTTTAATTGGTGACTGCATCCTCAGTTGCTCGGACTCTTAGTTCTAACGTAAAAGTTTCAGTTTCTTTACTCTTGTAAGACAATCCTTAAAATCCACGTCTTTCACCAAGTTTCAGGTCATCTGGCCTAATAACTCATATGGCTTGGTATCATATTTCGTTCGGTAATGCCTACGTGGAATTGGGGAGTTTCGTTATGGCGAAGGTTCTCTATAAATACAAATTGTTATTTTTCTATTATCAAGCAAATACCTGATTAATTATCAAGGGAGTGAATGCATCTGGATGCTCCTTAATCATAAAATTATTTTGTAGCATTTTTGGTTGGATATCAACACCTGCAGTGAATCATGAGCCAAGAGCAAAAAGGTGGAATCAAAAATATATGAGAAATGGGGAAAATTCACAAATGCCCCATAGAGGGTTCCTAATACCTGTATTACTATTGGCTCATTTCTACAAAAAGCTTAAAGAAACCCACCGCTTTGTAGAGGAATAGTTCTGCCCCTGGATAGAAATATCTGTCATGATTATCACTTCCACTAAGTATTAGGTAAAGAATATCATGCTGTGATACTGCTTCCAGTATCTTGACTAATATTCTCTGTTGAAGCTTGGAAAATGTTCAATTCCAAGTAAATTGCATATCATCCGTTTCCCTTGGGTGCAGCCTTGCAAATGAACATCCTGCCGTGCAAAACATATCAGCTTAGGCATCAGTTATAAGGTACTATCTTGACTAACACTCTCTCCTGGGATAATCATGTGACATCCAATGCCAACAACAGATCAATATTTACTGGTTAAAATTAAGTCACAATTATAAACGGATAAGCAGTATTGGCCACACAGGTAGCTACCTCCTTCAAGTAAAGTATTTGCACAGCTTTCCAGCAGTATTCATGTAAACTGGGCAGCTTTGAGCTGGTGGCAGGTGGATGGTAGAATGGAATTTTATTTCTAAAGGTGCCAAGTTTCCAAACTGCACTGCAGACCTGCTGCATCTACAGATTGCAGCTAAGTGATTATATTGATCGAATAATTCAGGTAACAATGCATGCTAAGATGAATTGAGATCATGGACAGGTACTTTGTAAAAATCCTGTGAACCAGTGACGTCAAGTGATAGCACGTGGCTTTGCAGGATTCAGCTTTTGAGTACAAAGTCAAGATGTTATTGACATCATTCCCATTTATTGATGTGCCAGACTATGTTTGGACTGGAGGGTTTGAGTTATATGGAGATGATGAATAGGCTGCGGCTTTTTCCACTGGAGTATTGGAGGCTGAGGGGTGACCTTGGAAGTTTATAAAATCATGAGGGGCATGGATACGATGAACAGCCAAGGTACTTTGAGGCTTCTGGGGTCCAAAACTAGTGAGCGTAGGTTTAAGGTGAGAGGGGAAAAATTTAAAAAGGACCTGAGCGGTAACTTTTTCACACAAAGGGTGGTATATGTATGAAATGAGCTGACAGAGGAAGTGGTGGAGGTGGGTACAATTACAACATTTAAAAGGCATCTGGATGGGTATATGAATAGGAAGGGTTTGGAGGGTTATGGGCCAAATGGGACTAGGTCAGATTGGGATGACTGGTTGGTGCAGATGAGTTAGACCGAAGGGTCTGTTTCCATGCTGTACGACTCTAAGTCATTTACGATTGATTATTGGTTTTTTGCGCGTAATGCCTAAATAATCAAAGATTATGACCATCATGAATCTTGCTTGCTTTTGAAACCAATCTGATACACAATTTCATAATATTGCATTTCACCAACTTCAAACTGTATGCACTAATAAATGGAGTGGGACATACGAATAATAGGAAATCCACACGAGAAACATAGATGCAGATGGCTCCCATCATCAAAGTCAGAGCCATTATGCAGCAACTCCAGTTTGCTGTTTTCTCTTCCATGCCCACCTCTACAGCACCAGGCACCCAGGCCTCAGAACACACTCCATGGCAACAATCACAATGCCCCCCCTCCCCACAATTGACATGGCATCTGACACCGAGCAGCCTGATCACACACCCATGGCACACCTCTAATCCACTTATACGATTAACCCTTTTCATAAGATAAGATTCCAGGATCATCTGTGCCTGCAGACACATGCCATTTTCCTATAACTGGTCTTACCGTTAATCATCTGCGCACAAGATTGATATCACCATGTAAATGTTAATTTTTCTGAACAAAAACAGCATTAGAGTTGAAATGCAGCATTTATTAAGCTTAATTCACAACATTTTACCCCTTTTTAAAATCAGTTGAACGTGCTTTGGATAGCTCTGGGACATTATGTAAAATGAAAAACAACTTACTTTTTGGAAAGCCATTCTTAATGTTTGAGGATATTATGAGAGGCATTGTCACTGTCGTTCCTATAGTTTTGCCCAGTGTTCCTCCTCATTTTTTGTTAGTATAATTTAGATTACAGAGCTGAAAGCTTTGTTTTTAGTGATCACACCTGCTAATGTTTAAAGAATTAAAATTATATCAGTTAAATGGGTACATTTCTACAATGATATTTACATCCTCAATTCCAAGTGGTGTGTGAGAACAGACAAAGGCTCAATATTGATGGGTGTGACATGGAGTGCCAGACAGGAAGAACAGACAGGTTTGGCGGGGGGGCTTAATTAGCAGGCTGAGCCTGCGATTCGTTTTGTCACACGCTACTAGAGTCTTTTTCCATATTTAATGACTTATAAATGCTGTTCTGGAATTAGAAGCCAATGCTGCGATTAGAATGCACAGGAGGTATAGGATACCCAGAGTCTGTTTATTCAATACCATCTCCTGCAGATGAGTGAGGCACAGTGTCAGTGCAGACTGAAGATGTTCCAGGACAGTATTACAGAACTAAGCCAGTTGTTGGAACAGGACCAGCAACATGAAAGATCTTGAATGAACTCTTTTAGTGTGTGCTGGAAGGACCTTCAATTACAGCTTTCAGAAGAGCACTGGGTAATTATTTGAAGAGAAAAACTTTGCCAAGGGTTCAGGGGAAGAGCGAGAGAGTGGGACTAGTTGAATTGCTCTAGCAGAGTACCAGCATGGACAGAACAGGCAGAATGTTTTTTTCCTGAGCCATCAGATTTGAATCTTACTGGTTATAAGTAAAAAAAAATTGGCCTTTCAAAATTTGAGAGAGTGGCAATAGAAATTCAAGGCGAGTAATGTTAAACATGGCTATTCCAATTTAAAATAACAACTGAAATTATAAAGCTCAACTCAGTAACAGCGACCTTGGAACTACCCTCAATAACTGTAAAACCTGAAATCCTTACCCAGTCTGCCCACATGTAACACAAGACCTTAGGACAGATTATTGTAGGTGATTCCCATTCCACGCTGGAGTTAAGCAAAACTATATCCGTCTGTAGGTTTGGTCCTATTCCTTCGTAACCTGATTAAATTCTGACAGAAGTTCATTATCCAAAATGACGGATAGTATATTATACACAACTTGAAATGTTGGTGAATTGTGTAAATATAATTTATTTTAGGGATAGATTCTGATGACTTGTCTGCATTAGCGCACATTTTTAATACGTAGGGAGACAGACATGTGATACAGTGAGGGGGCTGGAGGTATCCAGGTACTTTGAGAGAATGACGCATTCATCTGTAATTGAGGTTAAGTAGTCCAGCAATCAACCTGTCCTGCATCACCTGCAGACAGGTTGATTAGTAAGCTTGGGTGGGGAAGATATCCAAAGTAAATTCACATAACTATAAAATTGTAGAATAAGAATAGCTTTCATTGACTAGACAATGAAAATGGATTTCATAGTCTTAGACTGAAAACGAAGGAGACAACCTTTTTCATGCATCTCACCCACATTGGCATTTTCAAAAAGCCATATAAAATTCATCCCATTTTGCTGCTGCTTCCCCAGTATCCCAGAAGGTTTTCCATTTCAAATATTGTTCCAATACAACTTTGAAAGTTTTCACTGAACCAGTTTTTAACCAAGATTTTAGGCATATCATTGTAACCTGTAACTCACGACAAAAGGAAATCCTCCTCCTGTTCTTTCGTGAGTCAATATAAATTTGCGCCTTCCATCACCCTCTTTCTTACTTACTCTTGTTAAAACCACTACACATTTTGGACATACCTATCACATTTATCATTGAGCTTTCCTAAACAAAGGAGACAAATCATGAATTCTCAAGACCATCTCCAGCCTTTAAAGCAATCGTGTAAATTTCTGCATTCTCTAGAAGTTCTCAGCATTCTACTTGAATCTTATACTTGTTTTAAAAAGTAGTTGTGTTTTGCCTAGTTTTAGCCTGGTACACCTTTAGGATTTGACCATCTTCAGTGGAGGAATTCATTTGAGCTCAAATTCAATTTAGTGACTATAAGAATTGCAGTATTATCTTGCATTAAGATTGAGGTTCCAACCCCAGTTTGTTACAATTTCCTGAAAAACTCTTCCAAAATGGCATTTCTGATTCTTGAGGGAGCAAAATCAAAGCATATAGTATCAGTAGCGACCATTTTGGTGCAGGTTGTCCTACAATTGCAGCCTTAAGACAGTGAGAGGTATCATCTCTAGCACATTTGGTGATCCTGTCCTCCTCCTCCTCTTTGGAAAAATCAAATAATTGGTCTGTGTTTCAGAATTTTCATTGGACATGCAAATTAAAACTCAATCCACTCCAAGAGGTGGTGAGGAAGCCTCTGTTACTTTATCTTGTGCACCCCGGAAGCCCCTATTTGGAGAATGTTTCAACTTCCATAAAGATTTCTTTTGGATGGATTAGGCATGTCTGGCAAACCAACCAACAATGTGCACTCTGCACCAAAGGAGAGTCAATGCCAAGCAATGTCTTTGAAGTTTTCTGTGTAGCTTCAAAATCAATCTGCAACACCAAACAGAAAAATAAGAATAATCTGAGATTGGTCATTCTAATTCTTGGGTCTTTATGCTCCTGGCAAATATTGCCTTCAACAAGGCAACATGTGATTCAGACACTCTTTCCAGAAACATTTTGAAAATCCAAATGAATGAGGCATTTTAGCCATCACCTGCAATTATATTCATTCTGCATGATGTTTTGTGACAATACTTGTCTTTAAAAGATTATTTTGTCCAGTTTTTTTTAATGTTTTTAAAGCAGAGGTAGCGAGCATTCCACCAGAGGCACTGGAGTAAACAGTTTGAAAGGCCTTGGGTTTTTTTTTTTAAAAAAGTTGGAACAATAGAAGCAGCCTGAATGGGTGTGCTCAAGCTCCCACAGAGCCCAGGATTTTTAGTTTTAGCTTTCAGCAGTTGCTACTGAGGGCTTGAAGTGGAAGCTTTTTCTTCCCCCCTTTCTTAGTTACAGCTAAAGCCAGGAGTTTTCTTCCTGCTGCTGGAGTTGCATGCCAGACAATCGGTTTTCTGAATTTTCCTTTTACCAAGGGTGGAACAGTTAATTAGTATAGTTGCTCAATCTGCTATTCTATTAACTTTTCCAATAGAGTTACAGCTAAGCCAATTCTTTTCTTTATTATTTCTTTTGTTGTATTTTAACTATAGTATAATGAATAAATAGTGTTTTGCTTAGCATAGAGTAGTTTGAACAATTGAATTGCATCTGGAATACACCTCACATTTACCTTTAAGAAAAGGGTCTAGGCTACCCTTTTCATATATTTTGAGGGGACTTCGTCTGATACATAGCAAATTGGGTGTCTTGTCGGGATCAAAATCTCTAATCCAGATTGGGTTTAGGACTATTGGACTCGAAGGCAGCGAGAGGTAAGCGTTAGTGGTCTTTATTTCTGACGTTGAATGTGGTTGGTTTAAACAGGGCATGCCTTGTGGAATAATGGCTCTTTCAGGCACTAACTTTCTTAGAGGTGGAAGAAATCACTTTGGGGGTTTTATGGAAAGTGAGCAAGGCAAAGCTTTCAGAATTGGCAAACAAGCTGGAGTTGGGGATGCCTGTGTCTGCAAGGAAAGAGGAGATGGTTGTGGCAATCACACAGCATTTACAATTGCCAGGAATGCCACTGGAATCCTTGGAAATGGCAAAAATTCAATTAAAAATGAAGCAGCTTGAACATGAAAAGGAAATGAAACAGTTTGAATTATAATTAAAAGCAGAGGAAAAATAAAAGGAGAGGAAGGCCCTAGCAGAAGAAAGGGAGAAAGATTGGAACTGACAACTCAAAGTCAACTTAAAATGGTGGAGGTAGTGTTAAAGAAAAGGAGAAATGATGAGGACAGTGATGGACAGCAATCCCATCAATGAGATGGATGTAACAGCCTTTTTGATTTCATTTGAGAAAATGGCTAAACAAATGAAATGGCCAGTAACTACATGGGTAATGTTGATCCAAACAAAGTTGGTAGATAGAGCTGGTGAGGTATTTGTGTCACTATCAGAAGGTAGTATCTGGAGAGTATAATGAGGTGAAAATTGCCATCTTAAATGCATAACAGCGAGAACTAGAAGCCCTGCAGACAACATTTCAGGAATCTAAGGAGAGAATCTGGTCAAATGTACATAGAGTTTGAAAGGATCAAACAAAGGTAAGGGCATCAAAAATAGATCAAACAAGTGATGCTCTGGAGGAGTTCAAAATTCACTTCCTGAAGTAGTGAGAACTCATGTGAAAGAAGAGAATGATAAAACAGCAAAATTAGCCATGGAAATGGCAGATGATTATCATTTGGTTCATAAATCAAAGTTTGGCTTCTGACATCAATTTCAATCTGAGGGGGATAGAAACTGGGGGAAAAAGTGAAATCCTCAGGTTGTAAGGGAAAAGGAGATCTCATTGAAGATAGCAAACATAGTTTACCACAGAGTAGAATGGTGAGGGGGAAGGGAAGTAAAAAGGCTGAGGTGTTTTCACTGCACTGAAGTAGGCTATGAAGTCACAGGGTTGATGGTTTAAAAAAAGCATTGGGAAGACAGGAAAACAGGATAAGCCAGTCAGTTTTGTTGAAGTGGTAAAGGAAAGCACAGGGGAAGCTGAAAAGCTGCAACAGAATGTACAATCTGGTCAGGGGATGGTTGAGAAGAAAGTGCCAGATCTCTTTCAATAATTTACTTGCAAGGCTAAGATTTACTCGTACATGCAGGAGCAGGTCGAGAGATTAAAGTTTTGAGATACAGGAGCAAGTCGATCTTTGATGGTGAGAGATTAAGAGCAATGTAATTCAGAAACAGTATTGCCAGAAAAGGCAGTAATGTGTGAAATTCATGGTGCGAAGAGCGGTAATATAATAAAGTGAGGTTGGAATGTCCATTGAAAAATGCTGAAGCGCTGGTGGGAGTTAAAGAGAAATTCTCAGTTCTGAGAATACAGTTTATTCTTGGTAATGAGAATGATGCCTACTGTAGTCGAATAGCCATTGGAAACATCAGGATACGGAGGTGTTACAGTGGCATATCCTAGGACTTAGCCTGACTGTGAGATTATGAGGTCACAAAGCCACAGGTGGAAACTGGAGAAGATATCAAAGAACAAATAGAAGGAAGTTGCACTTCAATTATCGGAGACGACATCTGACCGAATGATTGAGAAAAAACAAGAATAGGTGGAGGACAAAGTGGATATTTTTTGTTCAGAGAACTTAACTGAATTACAGCAGAAAGATGAAAAACTAAGGCAGCTGTATCAAAAAGCATACATAGAGTAAGAATCTGACTGTATCCCACAATGTTACTATCTTACAAATGACATCCTGATGAAGAAATGGAAACCATCACATGTTCAGGCGGATGAAAAATGAGCAGAAGTTCATCAAATTGTATTATCAGCACGTTATAGAAAGCAAGTGTCAAAGGTAGTACATGAATTACTAGTTGGAGGTCATTGAGTAAAGAAAACTCAAGCCAAAATACAAAAACCATTTTTTATTAGGTTTTGAAGTTTTGATTTGGTTTGGTTTGGTTTGATTTGATAACTGCTCTGTGCTCCATTTTAGAGACATGGCTCACTCCTGCCACACTGGACTAAGCCTTACAATCTGAAAGTTTCTTTATACATTGCATGAACTGCATGGCATCCTCGGGCATGGCAAGGGACAGTGGGATCTGACTGCTAATCAACACATCCGGATGCTCAGATGTGGCAACCCTTACGAATTACTGCTCCCTTGACCTAGAATATCTAGCAGCAAAGTGCTGTTCCTACTACTTGCCACGCGGGTTCACCTGTGCTATCTTGACAGCAGTCTAAATAGTGCCCCCTGGGGAAGTGAAGAGTGCTCTTCATGAAATATGCGTTGCCGTAATTGGACTTAAGACAGAATACCTCCAGGCCTTACTCATCGCAGCCAATGACTACAACCAGGCCAACCTCAACAGCACTCGACCAAAATACCATCAACACGTCTCCTGTCCCACCAGAGGACCAAACATCCTTGATCACTGCGACAGAACCATCAAAGTCGTCTTCTGATCCATACCCCATCCGCACTTTGGAAAATCAGATTAAAACACGATGTTCCTCCTTCCAGCTGACAAGCAGAAATTGAAATGCAAGGACCCAGTACAGACAGAAGTATAGTGCTGGTCTGAGGCAGCGGAACAGCTTCTATGGGAGTGCTTAGAATCAGTGGACTGGTCCATATTCAAGAACTCTGTGGCCAACCTAAATAAGTATGCCACTACTGTTACAGACTTCATTAGCAAGTCTGTAGAAGACTCCGTGCCAAAGAAGTCAATCCGAACATTACACAACCAGAAATCACAGACGAACTGGGAAATCCATTGCCTACTGAAGTCCAGGTGTGTGGTGTTCAAGTCAGACAACCTTGACCTTTACAGGAAATCCAGATATGAACTCCATAAGGCCACGAGAGATATCAAGAGGTGATAGTGGACTAAGCTAGAGGCCCAAACCAACCACACAGACACCACCATTTGTGGCAAAGCCTACACGGCATAACAGGCTACAAAGTGAAGCAGAACAGAATAATATACAAAATACATCCCTCTCTGATGCATTCAGTGCATCTTATGCTGAATTCAAACAGTTGGTCAGCTAAAATATGTCACCTATCCCGACAGCCTCAATGCACCTGTTTACCTCAGTCACCTGTGCAGACATCAGATCAACCTTTTGAAGAATGAACCCATGGAAAGTGACTGCCTCAAATGGAATCCCCGGTCACATGAGGAGTATATGCTGACATCTTTAACTTCTCCTTGCTATGATCCCACCTGCTTCAAGAAGAGCTCCATCATCCTGGTACCAAAGAAACCACATGCGGCGTGCCTCAATGACTACCGGCCAGTTGCTCTGACCTCCATAATTAGGAAGTGCTTCAAGAGGTTAGTCATGGCTCATATCAACTCTAGCCTCTCAGCCTGCCTTGATCCCTTGCAATGCATCGCAACAGGTCCCTGGTAGACGCTAACTCCCTGGCCCTACATTCATCCCTGGAACATCTGGATAACAAGATACTTATGTTAGGCTTCTACTCAGACTACAGCTTTGCCTTCAACACCACAATTCCAATCAAACTATTCTCCAAATTCTGAGACCTAGGTCTCTGCTCCGCCTTCTGCAACTGGATCTTCGACTTCCTGACCCACACACTACAAGTCAGTGAGAACAGGCAACAGCATCTCTTCCACAACAATTCTCAACCCTGGCACCCCTCAAGGCTGCGCACTCAGCCCCTTCCTATACTCCCTGTACATTCATGACTATACGGACAAATTTCATCCTAACTCCATCTACAAGTTCGCTGATGACACCACTGTTGTAGGCTAGATCTCAAACAATGACGAGACAGAATACAGGAAAGAGATAAAGTCCTCGATGGCATCGTGAAAAGATAACAATCCCTCCCTTAATGTCAGGAGAATGAAAGAGTTGGTCATTGACTTCAGGAGGCAAGATGGAGAGCGCACTGGTATCTACATCAATGGAACTGAGTGACGATCACCATTCTATCCTGGTGCACCTATGCAGATGCAACAGTCAACAAAGCACAACATTACTACTTCCTCAGGAAGCGAAGGAAATTCGGCATGTCAGGAAACAGACAAGAAATCAAAAATTTGTAATTCTTTACTAGTGGAACAAATTGTTACTGTTACTTCCAGTGGTAGCTGAACCTTTAAGAGGCAAGGGTTAATGGGCCTTATCAAATTGAAAGGAGACTGAGTGAGGTGAACTATTTAATAAGAATGCCAGATAGAAAGAAATCTCACGGAGTGTGTCATGTGACCCACTCATTGATTGGGATTTTGATAGGGAAGGAAAGCAAAAGGACAATGTGTTACTGGTTACAAAACCGAGTGAAGAACCAAGTTCAGGGGATTCTGAATCGAACAATTCTCAAATTAAATTGGACAATGAACAAGTTCTCAAAAAAAAGGGGCTAAATTATTCAGTTACCTTCTACAGGAAAATCAAAATGACATGAAAGAGTTATTCCAATCACATGGTGAGATATGTGAGAATAAAGGCGGGAAATACTAATCTAATTACGCATGATGTAGATGTAGGAAATGCTGCTCCACTTAAGAAGTATCCTTATAGACTTAACCCTCTTAAATTGGCAAAGGGTCAAAGGAGATTGAACACATGCTCAAGGACAACATAACCAAAAGTGAGTCACAGCGAATAAAGCTCACCCAGCATAATGGTGCCAAAACTAGATGGTACGAACGGTTTAGAGAACTATCACAAAGTCATTGCAGTTACAAAATCTGATTCATATCCTATTCCAAGTTTGGAAGACTATATTGAGAAGGTGAGACAAGCAACTTATATTTCTCATTTGGACTCACAAAGAGAATACTTTCATCCAAAAGAGTGAAGAAAATTTTGGCTTTCGTGACACCAAATGGACTGTACCAGATTAAAGTCATGCCATTTGGCATGAAAAATGCGCAAGTTGCATTTCAAAGACTAACCAATAAAGTTATTCCTGGATTACCCAATTGTGTGATGTACATCGACCACCTGGTGATTTTTAGTCACAAATGGAAGGAATATTTGGAACATCTATCGGAATTGTTCAATCAATTTTGGGAGGCAGGCTTGATGATAACCCTGGCTAAGATGGAGTTCGCAAGAGCCCAAGTCACATTCCTGGGTCATGTCACTGAACTTGGACAGATGGCCTTCTGGGATGTGAAAACAAAAGCTATTGGGGAGTTTCCCTGACCAGCAATGAACAGGGAAGTACTACGATTCCTGGGATTGAATGGCTTTTAATCGGAAGTTTGTTCTGAATTTTAGCTATGTGGTTTCGCCACTGACTGACTTATTGAAGAAATGCAGAACACTTCAGTGGACTAAGGACTGTCAGAAGACATTTGACAGCTTGAAAACTGTGTTAACCATTGCCCAAGTATTAGCCACGTCTAATCATGGAAAGCCATTCAAGGTAGGTATCGCTATGAATGATGTAGGTGTTAGTGCTGTACTCTGGCAAGAAGACAACAAGATAGAAAGACCTATTAGTATTATTCCAGAAAATTGAATAATCACAGACAGTAATACTCCACAATTGAGAAGCAAGTCTTGAGCCTGGTGTTGGCATTACAACATTGGAACACTTATATTGCCAGTAATGTGTTTGAGACAACTGCATATACTGTTAATAACCCCTTAAAATTTTTTGGGAAAATTTAAGGACAAAAATTCCAGACTGTTTACATACATCTTTTTATTTCAGCCATTCAATTTAAATATTATTCAAGTAGCAGGACGAGAGAACATAATTGCTGATACATCTTCACAACTGTGAGAAAGGAGGCAAGAGGCAGTAATAGTTGCTGAATCTATTTTTCCAATACAGTTACAGCTAAGCTTATTATTTTCTTTCTTTTATTGTATTTTAACTACAGTGTATGCATAAATTGTGTTTTGCTTAATGTTGAGTAGTTTGACAAATCAAATTGCTTCTGGAAAACAACACCTTACATTTACCTTAACAATAAGAAAATGTTAGGGTCTAAGCTACCTCAAAAATATATTTTGATGGGGTTTGGTCCAGTCCACAATTGTTGCAGGAGCTTTGTCAAATTGTAGAGAAGTAATGTTATCCTAAAAGAGGTGATTATTTTTGAATGGAATCAACATATGGCCCATATCTATGTCAATGGATGCATAAAGGAAAAACAGCCGAGTAAGTATGCACACTGGACAATGTGAAAATTCAGCTTCTTTAATATTCTTTGCTTGCTTGCTTTAAATATTATTTTTGTAATGGATTCTTTAAAAAACATTTGATTGGCTTGTTCATTCTACATCATAACTTTAACAGCACTATAAAACAGGCAAACATATTCACATTTTATTCTTTTGTGCATCATATGAAAGATAACCATTTCTTCGTGTTTGTGGGGAAATTGTTGTTAAGTGCAAATTTCTCAATTCCTGGGATAATTCTAAAAATCAGAACATATCTGCCTAATGAAAACAGAGCGTACTTTCGGGCCATTGGGCCTGTTTAGTTTAGCCTGTTTCAGAAAAAGTAAATAGATCGAATCACAACGCTTCAATAACAAAAACAATTCAAGGAACATGAAACAACTTATTAACTAGAGCAAAAGGAACCACAGTTACGTTAAATATTTTGAGAGTTAATACCATGTGGAAATAAAAACCACATACTTGTGTGCAAACATAACAATATTTGCATAGGCTAGGCAATGGTTCTGGGGAAACATGCAAACTAAATTGGGCTCAATCTGTATAAAGAAAAAGATGAATTCTTATTTTTAGAAATAACTTTAATGGAATTAGAAATCTAAAGAGAAGACGACAGTCAAGAAAGTAGGGCACAGGGCAAAAATTTCCAAGTACAAACATAAATAATTATAGGAAAGATATTATCAGGACCACAGATTGTCTTGAAGTCCAAAGACAGAAGATCCCAACAAGCATTCTTGGCATTAAGGCAGCAGAATAAAATGAAGGAATGAAAATGTGAATGTTTAGTAAGAACTCTCTCTGGGAGTGTTACTAAATTAATTGTGAAAATAGACTGGAGAAGAGATAATCCACAACTTCACTGGAATTTCAGCAACGGGTGAGGTACAGCATCTGTGGGAAAGGAACAAGGCAGTTCTTGTTTCTTTCAATCAAGCTGAAATTATTCCCTTCAAGGCTATAAACAAAGAGTAAAGATGGCTGAAAATTGATGGGACTGATAATTAGAAAATACAACAAAGTCTTTGAATCAAATATGCCTGAAGCAAGATGCAGTTTCAGAAATAATGTACAGAAAGAGACAAGTTTAAGATCAGTCCTGCCAAAAGAAAATAACAAATCAGGTGTGCTCAGATCACCTAGATGCTCGATCAAACCAGAAAACAGCAACAAATTCTAGAAGGCCTTCCCAGCTGGATTACATCAAATGCAGTACGTGATTTCTTGCAAGGTACTAGTCAAAACACATAGAGGTGAGGAAGTGATAGAGTCTAAGTTACTATGTAAATTGTGGAAAAGATGTAGGAAATTAGCCAAAGCATTGGGTTAACTGGTCTTAAGGATATTGCATCACTGGGAGGGGAGTTTGCAAGTAGTGGTCTTCATGTGCCTACTGCCGTTGTTCTTTTAGGCTTTAGATGGTGTAGGTTTCAAACATGTTGAAGAAGCCTGGTAAAATGCTGTTGTGCATCTTGCAGATGGTACAGTCTGAAAATCATACAGTGATAGAAGTGAACTCTGAAGGTGGCGAATGGGGTGCCAATCAAGCAGGCAGCTTTGACCTGGGTGGAGCTGAGCTCACGGAGTGTACTCACCCTAAGTGGAAAGTATTCCAGCACATTTCTCGCTTCTGACTTGGAGAAGAAAATAAATGTTTGCGAAATTAGGAGGCATTTTACTCACTGCAAAATTCGCAGCCTTTAATCTGCAGTTGTAGCCATCAAAGAAGGAAGTTAGACTCTCTCTTGTTGGAGATGATCCTCATTTGGCAGTTGTCTGACACGAATGTCACATGACATTCATTAACTTAAGTCTGAACATTTTCGGCCTTACTGCATGTAGGCATGGACTGATCACTTTCAGAGTTTGTGAATAGGATTAAACACTGCAAACATCAGCAAAAATCTTGTTACTAACGTCATGATGGAGTGAAGGCCATTGATGAAGTACCTACAGATGGTTTGTCCTAGGATAAGACTCTGAGGAACTCCTGCAATGTTCTGCAATGAAACCATTCACCTCCAACAAACAATCATCTTCCTGCTGGTGTTAGGTATGGCTCCAACCAGTGAAGAGTTCACCCCACCTCATTCAACTCCCATTGTTTTCAATTATACTAAGGCTGCCTGATTCTGCACTACAGCTTATATACAGCTATAGTGTTAGCTACATGCAGAGTACTCATCCACTTTCATGTAACATGTGAAGTGAACCGAGTTGGCTAAAGAATATAGCCAATGATGCTGGGGACCTCAGGGGGAGGTTGAGGCGGATTATCCACTTGGCACCCTTACATGATGCACCGGACTCCCCCATCACTGAGGATGAAAATAGATGGGACTGTTAATTAGAAAATACAAGTAAGTCTTGTTCATGAAGTCTTCACCTCCAACTGAATTCAATATCCATCTATATTCGCAATTGGATGTGGCAGGAGTGCAGAGCTTTCATCTGATCAGTTAATTATCAGAATCTCCAAGTCTGTAGCAAGCGGCCTGAACAGATTACTTAGTCATTCAAGATAGTCAAGGATTTGACATAAATATGTACCAAAGGAAAGTCACTGGTGACAGATAACAGTGAAGCTGCCAAGAACAGATCAATTTAAATAGAGGGGAAGTTAGAGTAAATAAGTCAAGGGAATGATTAAGAGGAGCCAGGGAATCTTCAAAGCAGTTAACTACTGGATCACTCACAATGCAGCCAACAGTCACTACAATGGTTGGTAGGAGACAATGGGGCATACAGTATAAACTGCAAGATTACATGGCAGTAGGTGAGTTGTGGGATGGCAGGAACATAGAGGGGGGAACGGAGCAGGGCACAATGGATCAGAAAGAGATTATATCAAAGTATCTAATTACTCATCTTGTATAAACAAGTGTTGGACAGAAGGACAACTAAATTTACAATCCTTGAACAAAGTTACAAAGAAAATGTACCCCTAGTGGTCACATCAGAACCAACTCCCAGAGTGTGACATCCTTCAAGGAAGCTGGATCAATATCTGTTGAGAAACTGAATTGGTGGTTAGAAGTAGAAGCAACATTATTTTCCCAAGGCAGGTTAGCCTGATGTCCATAGTACGAAAAATGCTGGAATCTACTATAAGGGATCAAATATTTTAACATTCAGAAGACAGTGGTAAAATTGGGCAAAGTCAACATGCACTTAATGAAAGGGAAATCATGCTTAACAAACTTGGAGATGTTTAATACTTGTAGCAAAGATCAAGGAGAATGAATGGATGTAGAGCACTGGATTTTCAAAACAGTTTTGATAAAGTACCACACAGGTTAGTAAATAAAACTGAAGTTTGTGGACTTTGATAGGATGGGACTGAGAATTGGTTAATAGACAGAAAGCAGAGCGGGAGTATTATTCTCAAGACAGTAGCTGTCCTGGTGGGATGGGTCAGTGCCATGATTAACTAAATTATGTGGGTGTGGGGACCAATAGTAATATTTCCAAATTTGCTGATGTCATCAAACTGGATGTGAACGCGAATTGCAAGGACTTGAACAGGCTAAATGAATGAGTTAGAACATGGCAAGGAAATGCAACGCAAGTGCAAAGTTGTTCATTTTGGTTAACAAAAAAAGACAAAGGTAGAACGTTCCTTAAAATGGTGAGAGGTTGTAAAGTGTGGAATTCCTTGTCGATGAATCACGAGAAGCTTGCACATGGGTGCAGCAAGCAATTAGAAAAGCATAATGGTATGTTGCACTCATTTCAAGGGGATTTAAATGCAGAAGTAAAGACATCTTGGTGCAGTTGTATGGAGCCTTGCTGAGTCCTGAACTGGAATACTGCATACCATTTTGATCTCTTTATCCAAGACAGGATATACCTGCCACAGATGGTAATGATTCTGCCCGTACTGCATGCAGAACCTCACGTTTCATTGTACCTAGATACTTGTGACAACAATAAATCAAATCAAAAAAGAGAGTGCAACGGAGATTCACCAGATTTACCCCTGGGCTGGCAGGATTGTTTTACGAGGAAAGGTTGAAAAACCTCAGTCATATCCTTTAGAGTTTTGTAGGAAAGGTGATCTCATTGAAACTTACAAATTTCACACGTAGTATCACAGGGCATATATAGGACAGGATGTTTCCCTTAGATGGGGGCTCAAACCCAGGGGACATAATCTCAGTCTTAAATGGCCTGCCCTTATCCTGAGATAAGCAGGATGATTTTCACTCAAAGCATGGTGAACTGTTGAGAGTCCTCTAACCAGGTGGTGGTGGAAGCTCAAATCAATTCACAAGTTCAAGACAGAGATCAACAGTTTTCCTGACAAATTACATTAAGGGATATGAATAGAGCGGAACATAAAAAATATTCAGTCCCTTGGGCCTGCACCATCATTCAATAAGATCATGGCCGACCTGTTTATGTTTTGAATTGCACATTCCCATCTACTCCAAGAAACTTTACATTCTTGTTATGCAGAGAAATTAATTAACATCTGTCTTAAAAATATTCCAGGACCAAACTTCCACCACCTTCTGAGGCAGTGAGTTCCAAAGTCTCACAACCTTTGAGAGAAAAAAAAATCTCCTCTCCAGACCTAAAAAGGTTACCCCTCTTATTATAAGATGCCCATTAGTTCTGGACTGACTGACAAGGGAAAACATCCTCTCCACGCCACATTATCAAGACCACTCATGAATTTATAGATTTCAATCAAGTTGTCTCTCACTCTTCTAAACTCCAAGGAAAACCAGCCCAGCCTGTCCAACCTGTCCTCATAAGACAACCTGTTCAATTCAGTTATCAATCTGGTAAGCTTCCTCAGAACTATCTCCAAGGCAACTACATCCTTCATTAAAAATAAGACGACCAAAGCTGATGATCATATTCTAGATGTGGCCTCATCAATGTCCTATATAACTGATGCAGTGCATCCTTCCATTTATTGAGAGGAATTGAACATAAAGGATAACATCCCTCTAAGCCTTCGATTACATGCTGCACAAAATATTAAACTATTTGTGACTCACACACTAGAACACCTAAATCCCTCTGATGTCAGAATTCCGTAGTCATTCTCCATTTTAGAACATCAGTGATGGGTAAGTTGCAAGCTGCAGGTACACAGTTCTTTGAAAGTGGAGTCTCAGGTGGACAGAGTGAAGACAGCGTTTGGCATGCTTGCCTTCAGTGGTCAGAACAGTGAGTATAGGAGTTAGGATGTCATGTTACAGCTGTAGAGGATATTGGTGAGGCCAGTTGTAGAATACTGCATACAATACCGGTTACTCTTCTGTAGGAAAGATGTTGTTCAACTTAAGATGGTGCAGAAAAGATTAACAAGAATGTTGCCGGCAGTGAAGGGTTTGAGCTACAGGGAGCAGTTGAATAGGCTGGGACTTCTTTCTCTGAACTGTCAGAGGCGAAGGGATGACGTTACTGAGATTCGTAAAATCATGTGAGGAGCGGATAAGGTGAATAGCCAAGGGCTTACTCCCAGGGTAGGACAGTCCAAAACTACAGGCCATAGGTCTAAGGTGAGAGGAGAAAGATTTAAAAGAGACGTAAGGGGCAACTTTTCACACAGAGGGTGGTGCATGTATGGAATGAGTTGCCAGAGGATTGGGGAAGGTGGTGGCCTCATGGTATTATCACTGGGACTGTTAATCCAGAGATCCTGATAATGTTCTAGGGGACCTGGGTTCAAATCCCGCCATGGCAGATGTGGAATTTGAACTCAATAAACATCTGGAATTAAAGAGTCTAATGATGACCACGAATCCATTGCCAATTGTCGGAAAAACCCATCTAGTTTACCGATGTCCTTTAGGGAAGGAAACTGCTGTCCTTACCCAGTCTGGCCTACATGAGACTCCAGACCCATTGCAATGTGGTTGGTTCTTAACTGCCCTCTGGGCAATTAGGGATGGGTAGTAAATGCTACCTGGCCAGTGATGCCCTCATCCTGGAAATGAATAAATAAATTAGCTACAAGAGCAATAAGTGCATAGATGTACATGGGGTCATGTAGGAGTGGGCAGTGAACAGAGAGGAGGGAGCAGTGCGGGGTACAGAAGACGACAGCATGGTTCAGAAAGTGACAAAATTAGCAACTTGGGGGAAAAAACCAAAATATCAGATGTTGTTGATGGGACAGGAGAGAAATACAAACAGCAGCAGCTATTGAAGACACAGTCTAGTCAGGACAGTCTATGCTTGGGTAGAGACAATAAGTAAATGAAAAGACACATCAGTAGAAGAGAATTAATAAGAAGTGAATGAGGAAAACTGTACTCAATGAGGAAAAGAAAGAAAATCAAATAATGGCAATGATAGGAACAGAGGCAAGGAAAGACAGGGAAAGGCTGCAAGAAGGGTAACAGAGACCAAGCTTCGGAAAGAACAAAGGAAAATTACAGATAAAACAAATGCAGGTAATAATTCTTCGGAAAAAGTTTGGAAAGGATGCCAAAAGTAGAGAGAATAAAACAGACAAAGTAACAACTCCTATTGATACAGCATCTTTAAATGGCATTTCAGGATCACAATTAAACAAAAACTGGTCAGAAAATCAGAGGGATTGGGAATGAAAGCTTCATGAAAGCAGATTTTAATAAGGATCTTAAAAACAGAGAGGAAGAAAAAGAGACATAATCCCGAGTATTAAAAGTATAGCTGCCAATTATGTGGCAAAGGAAGCACAGGATGTACAAAAGATCAGAATTGGAGGCACACACTGTCCTTGCAGAATTACAGAGTTGCAGTAGGTCAGAGGCCATGAGGAGTTTGATGAGGAGGTATTTGAACACATGACAGCTATTTTTAAAATCAAGGTCTTGCTGAACTTGGCACCAATGTAGGTCAGTGAGCTCAGAACTGAGTTTGAAGAGACCAAGGAGAAGACACAGAGATGTTGGGGAAAGACAGAGGAGTGACAGGTGATCAAAGATTTGTTTTATTTAAATTGATCAAAAGGAGGAATTTCAACCGTTTCAAATATTCTGGCCTCGAAAACAAGGATTTCTCATCTGCTTAAAACAGGGTGTTGAACAGAAACATGTGTGGGTACAAGCAATTCTTTTCAGAGCTGAGGGCAGAAGAAAATTACTTATTTAATTATAACATGGCAATTTGTCAGATGTCATTGATCGTTCCTCTTTCAATCACTCTAGCAAGTCAGAACCGATTTTACTGAATGCTATCATTATTTCCTTCAATCCACCTCCATCTCTAGCTAATCTCAAACATGCACACAAGAATCTTCAACATGGAAAAAAAATTCAGAATGTTCCAGTATCAGAACTTTAGACACAAGGGGTTATCACAAATGTTTCTCAAATGAACCACTCACCTCGTTTGGGTTTTGGAAAGCTCTCATGCAACCGAAAAACCACTTTTTCCACGAAGTGCTGAATATCGCTTTGTTCTGGTCCTCTGACGAAGACCATCCAGTCATGGGTGAATCCTTCAGTGGTGGGCTTTTTTCGAAGCTGGGCACGGTGGCCTAGTTCCAATTTAACCTGCACAGTGCACTGTAAACAACCATAAGAGAAACACAATAAAGCAGCAGACAGATTAGGTGCAATCTTCAGTAGATATCTACTCTTCCTCATAGTGATAGTATCTTTTTCTTTGAGGGCAAAGGAAATTTCAGTAAATCAGACCATTTATTTTTACACTACCCATCAAAATTTCCACCAATGACAGCCACGGCTGCTCCCTGTAATACTATTTATGTCAATTTATTTATTGCGAGTTTTACATGAGTATAGTGAAAAGTTTACAAGTTGCCACTTATGATGCCATCTTAGGTACAAAGGTACTCAAGTACAGATTCTTGAATACAAATTTTGAAGAAAAGAAAACAGAAAAATAAAGAAATAAGTCCACCATTACAAACCTTCAAAAAGTACACAAAATCACAGTAATAAATTAGAAAAAATAAAGGAACAAGAAGTTCGGAATAACAGTCCTTCCATGATAGTATAATAATACACATCCTTGAACATTACAGACAATTTCAGACTTGAACCCAGGCCTCCTGGTCCATGAGTAGGGACAATTCCATAGTGTATAGTATATCACCTGTTTACCGGGAATTACGATTATAGGTAGTTAGAGTGTCACAAAGGAACTAGGAAGAATTAAGGAGAAAAGGGTCTGAAACTGTAGCAGATTGAATTCTAACACTTCATGCTTACTATCTCCAGTGAGAAATTCTAAACACACTTATTTAATATATTGCCACTAGCATACTTTTATAAAGAGCCAATAGTTTTCTGATGTAGATCTGAATTTATTACCTCAAATTGTTCCCAACACGGGTCTGTGTCCATGCTGTATGACTATTACTCTAAGACTAGTAATGATCAGTAACTTTGTTCCTGGCTTAAGCCATGGAAAATTCCTCTCTCAGATAAAAGAAGTCCTCAATTAACAGTTTCATCCCAATAGGTTTTATCTTACAACCCATGATTCTAATAACATACATCTAATTCATAACAATGCTGTTCTTACCCCATCACCAGCAACTCGGAGGAATAAATATGCACCATAACTTAGCATTCCTGGGCAAGTTCTTGCTCGCTCAGCTCATTTTATCCGTATCCAGCCTAATTGAGGCAGGCAAAGTTTTTTGTTTAAAAAAGTCTGTCCAAAGTCTGCCATCTCCAGATGAGCAATCTTGTACATGAGGCAAGAAAAGTATCCCAAATATTTGCATGAGTTTATACTGGGATATGTTTTGAATAATGCAGTTTCACTTAACAGTGATTTTTGGGAACACAACTATCATGTTAATAGAGAACTACCTGTATACAAAATGCAATTTTGCCTTAATTACTGCAATATGTGAACACTGCTTTTTCAAAAACCCTGCACATACATTTGAGAAAGGAAAGCAGCTTATTCTTTACCATTCCTTCACTTCCCTGTTTCGCAGCTTTTATTTACACAACTCCACAAGAAGATGCAGGAGGTAGGCATGAAAGAAGTTACCAGCGTACAGAAACCATGCAAGGAGTGTACAAAGTTATGGCAGAACAAGACTATAGAGGCACTGCTGATGGGAAAACATTACATAGGTTTAAGACAGCACTCTGCTGGTTGTTTAACAAATTGAATCAAAGAAAACTGTCAGGAGGAAAACATGGGAAGAGTTTGGAAATAATACCTAGATAAAGCTCTTTCCCCTTGATAAAGGGGCACAGCCGTGATTGAACAGCAGAGCGGACTCAATGGGCCAAATGGCCTAATTCTGCTCCTATATCTTATGGTCTTAAAAAAACTAATTCTTTTTAGCTTTGGCTGCATTACCAATCAAGTTAATAATTGCATCACCACATGACAACTGAATCTTAAACACCCTCACCAAAAAATTCTCAAATGGGTACACTTATCCTGTCGAATTTCTTCCACATTAAGCCATTTCTTAAAAAGGACTCAAGCCCAAAAGGTTAAAGATTTTAATAAGTTAGAACAAAGTTAATGTGATTTGACCTGCTGGAATCAACAGTTTGCTCATTTTTCACACCTGACAGTAACTGGAAATCACTTTCCAAAAGTCTTTTCCAGCCGTGAGTCTGCCAAAGGGTCTCAGTATCAGCGATTTATTTTAAAAATTACTCCTGGCGTTCACCTTAGATTGCTCCAACATTAAAATAGCACGTATCACAAGTCAAATATTTATCCCTTATGACAAGTGTGTCAGGCACAAATGTCTTTTCCTGCCATCTTGTCTGTTTAGAGAATAACAGAATGCCACAGGACAGAAAGAAAGATACAGACCCTCTACAGATGCAGCAGCTTGCATGAATTTACATCTAGTTCTCATTATGATCGCATGAGGAGGGATGTATGAGCTTTCCTCTTTTTCACCTCCTCAGTTGATCATAACATTTTTAATTTTTTTCCGCAAACAGCTACATTATAATTCAATTAGAAAGGAATACTAGTCAAAAATAAGAAGCCAACCCCAACATTTTCATGTGTGAAAGAAAGTGGAATTTATTATTTACTAATCCGGATAAAGACAATTAAATGCAACAAACACATATATGAACATAGGTAAGAATGTTTAGAAAGGAATGTGTCTGACACAAAAAGGCAAGGATGTAGTTTTTAAAAAAGTCACTGAGGTATTTATTAGATATTAACTCGAGACCACTTATTTAATTAATGCCTTGTATCCTCAGCAGTCACAAAATCTGTAAATACCTTTGAGTTATCAGTGAACACATGCCTCATCAATCTGCCTCATTAGCAGACGCTACTTTTCCTAAGAGGCTGGGAAAAAACTGGCAGAGAGAGTGGGTCTTCCAATTCTGTTGTAACTAATCTATTTGCTCTCTCTGCTTTGTAAAACTTTGTTTTGCCTGAAGTAAAGTTCACTTGCATCTTCTCATGTCTGGCATCAACGTTTTTTCAAGCTGTCTAATCTGCAGGCAACTTCCATCACAATATGTAAACATCCAGAAGATTGTAAATCAAAATGGTTGGACAAAGTTCTTTCATGCCTGACTGAGTTTCAGTGTCTTTCGATAAAATGTTAATTTTGGCTCTGACTTTGTTAACCTCAAAAATGGATTCATCAACTTGGCTCAACCTGATCCAGTGATCACTGTACCCATCTTAAGTCAGTGTTTACTATTTTTTTGAGATCAATTTTAGTCCATGAAAGGTCCCGGGTATGAAATCTGATGATGGAGGTTGAAAACTGATTGTCCACATTTTACAAGTATCATGACACTCCTTACATAACATTTCAAATTGTACTTTTACAAACTGTTCATAACGGATTTTGCTTTGATCATTACAAAAGGCAGAGGTTACTATATTAGAGCTGGGGTGGTGGTGAAATGAGGGATTCCAGCAATAACTCATCAACAGATAATGCATATCTTTTGAGTCAATTTGGCATGTTTCTCCTCTTCTGCCACAACTCCACCTGCTCAACCTGCTCCCTTCAAACCTCATGTCCTGTTCATCCAATTCCAGTATTTTCAATATTACCCTAGTTTAAATGTGACCTGTTCAATTAAAAATGTTATTTCCCTCACAGTCTGTATTTCTGTGCAGAATAAATATCAAAGTGCTTGTGTTGTATTAATGAAAGAGATCAAAAGCAACAGAAACTCTCCAACATGAGTTATCTTGAAAAATCAAGAGAATAAAGATTGTGGGTGCGACTGAATTGTCTTTTCCACTCAAGTTGTAAAACCATTGCAAGAAAGTTAGGGGTGATCCATTTTGATAACCAAACTCAGCAAATAATGTGAGTTCTCCTACAGCCTGTGTCAACAGATATCTTTTTCCTAGCATAAATCTACAACAAGGAGCCTGCATTTAGAAATTTAAATTACTGGAGGCAATACTTTAAATTTTTTAGATACTTTAGATTTTAAATCCATAGCCAGAGTTGTTCTACTACTTCCTCGCCCATTTCCTTCAATATTTATCGTCTGGTTACTTTGTCATTTAGAAATCTGGGACAAAGTGTTTGCCTTGGACAGCGGCACAAAACGGGTGAGATTGAATCAACTGCCCATTTTACCCAATGCTTGTTATTTAGTTTCACCGATTGCAATGAAATGGAATATTAGGTGCTACACATGAAGGCAACTGATCTGACCCCAGCTGTGATGTTTCTATTGACTAATCTACTTGCTCTCAGTCATCTCTTGTCCTATGATGCTGCTTGGCCTGCTGTGTTCATCCAGCTCTACACCTTGTTATCTCGGATTCTCCAGCATCTGCAGTTCCTATTACCTTTTTTTGTGGCCTTGCTTTTGCATAATCACAGGTCAGGTTTTGGGACTTTTGATTTTCTTTTTAAATGTTTGGAATTTGGAAATGAGTTCAGTTTAACATCATCTTTTTAAAACAAGGTGAGGTTTTACTGCCTAAAATGCCTTGCACTTCAGCCTCTGTGATAGAGCGGGTTTGAAGTGTTGACTGTAAAAATATTCACAAAAGCAGAAAATTAAACTGCTCATTATCTCATCTCAGACTGACTAACAACATCTACATCTATTTTGAAAGGATTGATTTCGACACATGGACCTAAAACGAGACTGAGAATACACTCTCGGGGAGGCTTGTGTTCTAAAAAAATACACAGGCGTCACCCTTCTACAGCAGCGATGGGGGAAGAAGGGGCATTCCGTTTTGAATAGAAGATTGCAATGGGCAGAACTGAGCATCAGACTGAGCCTCAGAAGGTTAGATGTAGTCTACAAAGGAAGGTAATATCAAAATCCAGCATGTCAGCCCACAAAATTTAAGACTTATTATATTTTGTCCCATTTTTCAAAAGGAGAAGTGCCATTGAAGGAAGGGAAGAACCCCATCCTCACTCGTATGCAAAACAAAGCAGAACAATTATTTGCATTAGGTCTCCTTTCACCAACATATTTACTAATCTGCCCACTGGAACACAAGAGGAACTCACAAACAGCACATGCAAAAGAGACAGTTTCCAGTCCAGATAAAAACAGGGGAATCCTATTATCACACTCCTTCCCTCCCGTCAAGTTACATCGTATAATTAGATACTGGGCAGTGCAGTCAAACTACTGGTTATGGGAGCAAGACAGCTGTACAGAAAATAATACCTATTCAAACTAAACTCTTGCAACATAAACATTAATGAAAAAAGGTACTAATGTATGCTGTTATTCCTTCAGCCTTGGTGATTTCCAATTTCCTATTTAATACACTCTACTGTTTATTCCTTGACTTATAAAATCTTTAACTAGTGGCCAAAGTTAGCTTTTTTTTAAGCTATTCAATGTTTCACGCAGTACGAACACATCAGTAAATGTTTCAATGCCATACATTTATTTTGTCTTTTACACAATTTTCAGACAGACATACGCATCTATATCATTAAAAGCTTTGCACCTGCTGTATTCATGAAGTGTTGAGACTTGAATCCCTCAAAGTTAGAACATTTTGGATCTCTAAGGTGCTAAATTGCTTAACTAAATACAGGGAGGAATAGGTGTGAGCTACAAAACAGCACACGCAAGGATATTTTCAGCCAACTATCACAACACAAACAAACTTGCATTTTGTTTTGAAAGCTCACAGAACAAGCTGCTCAATTTGTTCACCTTATCTTTTTTCTTTCAAGTGACAACTGAATTTTTTAAAAAAAATTTAAGTAATTGAGAAAAACAAGTCCACTAAAAACTCATTTATAAAGTTAGTCACTCAATGCCAAAAATTGCCTCAAAGAACTTTCTTCCTTCAAAGGCCTCTATTTCTCTGGGCTTTTGTAACATGACATGACTGGTACCTAGAATTATCACCTGCCTCAAATGGCAACGAAACTACTCAGTCTTATCACCAATGTCAACACGGGCAATCTGCACAGCTCTAGGCACTCGAGTCACTCATTTCTCAGCTTGTCAATCAGCTTTGTCTTGTTTACTTCAATTCAGATATTTCTTTCAGGTCCGCTGATGATTTCCCCACTGACCCAGCAATGATGACAGGTCAGACTAGGCCTTTTTGAATCAATTCTGTGTGCTATCTTTCTGAAGTTCTGGTAGATAACCCCACCCTTCCTAAGTCCCCACAAGCCCTGCTACGTCATTTTCCCCAGCAGCTACAAGGCCAACGGCTTGGTCAGAGACCAGGAACTTACACTGGTTGTATTTCTGTTATATTTCTGAAGAAGGGTCTAGGCCCAAAATGTCAGCCTTCCTGCTCCTCTGATACTGCTTGGCCTGCTGTGTTCATCCAGCTCTACACCTTGTTATCTCAGATTCTCCAGCATCTACAATTCCCACTATCTCAGGAACTTACACTGACAGTTTTAAATTTCAATTTTGGTGTTGGTATTTGTCGTGGAAACATCAGCAAAAAAAAAGCTAAATAGTATAGATTGCAAATGTACAAAGACACATTTTTTTTAAAGTATTGACTGTTTAATAATTTAGTTTGTACAGAGTTTCTTTTGTCCAGACTAATATTTATCCATCAATTAACATCACCAAACGTTAATAATCTGGTTGCTATCCCAATGCTACATGGAAATGTGGCAGTGACATTTCTATCAGTGAGCAGACTTCAAAAAGGTGTTTCCTCGCCTACAAAGCACTTTGGAACATCTTGAAGTCCAGAGTCCCAAAGTCTTGGAAGGCTCTACGTGAATGAAGATCTTTCTTTATCAGTGACCCTCCTGTGGCGGTACTCTCAGTACACTACATGGCCTTGCACATATTGTACCATCAGTAATCAATGCCCGTAATTCACTGTAATTGAGTAAGTCGCGTTTCAATTTAATAACACGCTGTGGTATTTTACTGTTCACTTCCGTGCAGAAAATCAGTGGCCCTGATTTTTCACATTCAATTTTATTACCTACGTTTTTTTTTAAAAAGGTCTTCAGACATTGTCATTGTTTTGATATTGGGAATTGCATCCCACTCAGGTACATGACAGCCAAGGGAGATACATTCATAACATGGCAGAACAGGTTGAATAACATTTGCAAATCCTTCCATCACACAGTGAAAGAGGAGAATTTCCCACAGATCCATGTTACAGAAAGAACATTGCAGCCTCTACCATCACTATCCATACTACAACATGCAGGTAGCCACAGCAATCTATGCTTCCCAACTGATCTACAGCACACCACCATCAGACACATCCCAAGGTATTCAACAGGATGAAAGAGTCATCCAACACATACAAATGAGCAACACTATTTAATTGTCTCCAACTCCCAGATTCAATTCAGGGATCCTGAAGGACATCAGATGATGGTGTGAATAGAAACAGTACGAGGGTATGGGGAAAACGCAGAAGAATGGCACTATGTCAAAATGCTCATTTGAAGACCTGGTGCAGACAAGACAGGCTGAAAGATCTCATTCTGCGCCATTACACTTCTGTAATTCTGAGAACTCCCAAACCAAACCTCACTTCTTTCATTCTCTCTCTCTACACTATCCAGTCCCCGCTTAGTCCGCCAAAATAAGTTCAGAAAGATGCCATTATCTTCAAAAATATAATTCTCACTTCATTAAAAGTCGTTCCACTAACAGGCAGCAGAGGTTGGGCCCATCAACACAGTGGAGGAGGGGGATAATCAGCTACAACCTTTTGCGGTCCTCTTCAGCCTTTCATGATTAACCAGCTTAAAGCTGCGGAAGTTAGTGAGTGTGCTGGAGCTCAGTGGATCATAATGCGACTGGGATACGTGAGAAGGGACAGTAATACACAGCAGCATTAGACAGGAAAGAGATGATGGAGTCAGGAATTTCACAACACTGAATAGCCTAAGGCTCTGGCAACATTCAGGGCTGGATTAGAGGATTGAGCAGAACTCTCATGAGGATGCCGGAGCTTGACAGCGACACAGTAAGGGTCAAATAGTTTTTACTGGAAACATTTTTGTTGGAAGAAAAGGTTTTGCACAGCTGCATTTGAATGTTTTCAAGGTGACTGCATGAACAGAGCTGAGCTTGATTAGCCTTTGCAAAATATTTAGTCGTAAAATTTTCAGAATGCTCTCTGGTTTTGGAAAAAAGCTCTCAAATTATTCCAAAGCACCAGAAAAAATAAACATTCCAGTAATCATTATTTGCAATTTGAGTATCTGACTTTAAGGAGTGAAGGTAAAATCCTTTCCTTGCTCGATATGTGGGTAAGTCTCTTGCTCTCTGAAATAACTGGTACTTCTATTAGGGACTTGTATAAACAAATTTTGCTTCTAAAAACTTTCATCGTTCAGAAAGTTTCTTCTCTAATCATCTCCCTTCACAGAATAAGATATAGAAGGAGGCCCTTTTTGAACAATTTGTCTGCTCTGGCTCTCTGTAGAACCAATTTTCCAAGTGTCACTCCCCTGCCTTCTTCCTCCAGCCCTGCATGTTTTGCTTATTTCTCTTTTGAATTTTGCAAATTTAAGTCTCTTCAACCTGTCTGGAACTTTACGCTGGATACTTTAGGTGTTCATTGTCATCAACCACTCTCAGAAGCAGACATCACACTCATGCTGAAACACAGGGTACCTTTACTTGCCCAATAGTTTGATAAATGTAGTGAGACCAGAGATCAAACAAAATCCTGGGCGCTATAAGCGACTCAAGCTGCCTCCTTGACTTGGTTGGTGGATGAACATTAGCAGAATACGCCTCCAGCTACAAACCACTAGACAGATTTATTCAATAGAAAAGCAAGTAAATGAACAGTACTCAGCACAAACGGAATGTAAGAATTTTTTAATAATCTCTTGAGCACATCAACAACAAAAGCTTGCTCTAACCCTCCACATTAAAATGATTTTTGAAACAAGGTTTCTTTAGTTGTTTCACAGAATGCCACCATAAAATCTGTGTCACGATCGCTGCTAGCTTCAGACTGACTTATGCAGTTAGGCAACCAATTGCAGCATCAATTCGCACACAGTAATCACTCAGATATGTATCCTACAAAGCTTACACAAAAGCTAGCAACAGCCAATTATGAACCTGTAAAGTACAAATAATTAAGAACTTTGATTTTTCCCAGAATCAGAGATGCACCAAAGCTTTTAGTCTTCTATTCATCAGGATAGACAGGGACACCAAATTCCATCAATAATATATGCTGCTTGACACAAAGGTGTTAATTGGTTGGCAAGCTGATTGATTGGTTGAGGGCTAATCCCCAGGCTTCTGTTTGATTCAAATTCACAATACCTGGACCTGTTCTTTTTTCCTTAAGAGGGCAGGTCTCTACACCAATATAACTTCTAACAAACAATGATTTTAACTTGCCTACTACGCAACATTATTTTCATGGAGTAGAACTGTCATTCATTTTGAAATTTGGTTTTCTTGGTTTTCTGATGAATGCAAGACTAACTTCTTCTCCAAGCAAACAATGTAACTCCCTCTTTACAGCTTATATTCCTTACATCCCTAAATATGCAGAATGTGTGTAGAACAGACTCCATATGACAACCTCTTGCTCATGTTGTAAGGAACCATCAACAATGCTAAAGGTGATTCAGTGCCCAAATGGAAGTTTAGTTATTGGTGGGCAATATGAAAGTTTCACTGGAGAAAGAAAAGAGACAAAGAGAGGTATGATACTTCTCCAAATTAACAAGAGATACAGTTAAGCTGAAAGAAAATCCTCTTTAGTGTGATCAACTGGTACAGGAGCTTACCTGCACAAATTTACAAATATCAAGCAGAGATATCAAATCATTTTTGTCACCTCCGGATGGTAAGTACATGAAACCAAATCCCAAAAAATCCACTAGCTTGAGATCAGAAATCGTTTCCAATTAAATTTTCAGGACACTAAAGCCAACAGTGACTCCATCCTTTTCTCTGATTACTGTTTGAGGTTGAACACAATTAATCACAACTTTGCAGCACTACTGACACGTAGTTGAACCTCTATTGCCATACCTGAGAAATTATCTTTTTCTACTTCAGTAACACCATTTGTATCCACAAGTCTCACATCTGTTGGTGAAACCCTCAACTATCTATGAACTCAAGCATTTCCAACATTGTTCTGCTCAGCCTCCAACTTTGCACTCTGCAAAACGTATCCAAGCTCATCATCATATTCATTTGCATTGACTTGGGACTAGCCACAGCCTCAATTACAAAATTCTCAATGTAGTTTACAAATCCCTTCATGGTCCTCACTTATTTCTGTAACCTCCTCCAGCCCCACAACTCCGAAAACTACCAGCACTCCTGCAATTCTGGCCTCTTACACACCTGTGATTGCTAATTTATAAATCAAAGACAAATCATGCCCTCTGGAATTCTCTCCCTAAACCTCTCCAACTTGCCTTTATTAAAATGCTTCTCAAAGTCTATCTCCATTACAAAAATCTTAGACATGGAAGGGTGGGTGGGTGGGGATGGAGAAACGAGAAGAGGAGGGGAGAAGAAACGAGGAGGGGTGGGGAAGGGAAGAGAAGAGAAGAGAAGAGGAGGACGGCCAATGGGGGATCATGGTGGACCTAAAAGCTGATGAAATGGAAGAGATATCATCAATGTTGCATGAACCTCTGAATCAAGTTAAGCAGAATAGCCTCTTCTCACACACAAATTTTTTTGACCTCACACTAGAAGGGTAATATCCTGTAGAGATTGACACAAAAAATGGTCATCTGGCCAGCAAAGTCAGAAAGTTATTGGTTTAAGTCCTAATTCAGCGATCCGAGTACAAAGATCAAGATCTACACTCCAGTGGCATACAGAGAGATTGTTGTACACGTCATCTTTTGGAAGAGAGATAAAACAGAGGCTCCGGCTGTTCTTGTGGTGGATTTGAAACATTCCATAGTATTTCCGGTGTTCTGACTAGTACTTACCCTTCAATCAATATCAAAAAACCTGACGGTTATCCCTTTGCTGTGCCCAAGTTAATGAAGTGTTTCCTACATGACAACAGTAAAGGCACCTCATAAAATGTACATTATATTACAGGCTCTCGATGCAGAAGTATGAACAAACCGGGTCTTTCAAACCTACAAACTTTCCAAAGCGTTTGCTCAAGATCGCTGGGGGTTGGAAAACTATTAGCAGATGTGGTTTAGAAAATATATTTTCAAGCAAGAATAGGGAGAGAAAATCTCTCTTTAAACAGTCAAATGAGCTAAGTGGTATATAGAAACAGATTAAAGGTAGCAGCATAAGTAGACAAGGCCACACGAAAGCAAAGCGAGGTTTAGAGGCCTCAAATACAAAAGCAAGGAATAATCTTATCTGCACAAGCTTTCAGTTAGGCTGCAGTCGGAGCAAATTCTGTTTTGGCTAGCCCATTATAAGAAGATATAAAACCAGCAATGGAAAAATAACAGCTTAGATATTTACTAAGCTGTTACCAGATGAACGGGGAGGTTATGGTTATTTAGAGAGACATGAGTAGTTTAAAAAAAACTCAACTACAGCTGAGAAGATTAAAGGATAACATGACAGATCTTCCAGATTATGAGTTGTTAAAATAAAGTAAGATGTGACAGATTGTTTCCACTTAAGTGAAACAGTAGAGAGGCCACATGATTTTAAGATGAATGCGAATAAAACTAAAAGGGTGAGTTAAAAAACAAATGTGTCAATGTAGGGGTAGTGAGCTTCTGGATTCATCTGCCACAACTTGTTGAGTTCATAAAATACAATTAAATGCTGAAAATAAAATAATTTCAACTGGTATGGGGAACCAAAAGAATTGTCAGATAAATCAGTATAGCTGTTAGATAAATGTTCATGTAGGCCTGTTGGGGCAATGGTCTGTTTCTGTGGTGTGTAACATTTTATAATCTTATCATCCACCATGGGGTAGAAAAACTAAAATTGTAAACTCCAGATCAGAAGAACACAAATACTTTCTGAAAAGGTAAACAAGGAAAGTTTGGGGCAATATACTACTCACGCTGGCAAACAGATGGTACCGTTGTGTTGCATGGACAGATGCCCAGATCCATGCCAGCTTTTCATGACAGCAATCCAAACCTAATCCTATTACCCAGCTGTCATCATCTTTTCACTCATTAATTGGTCAGCTTCAAATATTATCCAAGTTTCACCTTTGAGGGAAGAATGTCTCTTTTCACAAAATTTAGGAAACAATGCCTAGATTTTGCGTATCTGATCCTGTCCAACAGGAGGAAATGCACAAGGTTATCAATTCCATGCTCATGTAGTCAGGTCACTGAGCCGTGAAGTATCACATGCCTTGATTTACGAGGCGGTACCACGGGGAACAGTCTGCAGCTGTTTTCTCCCAGTCAGTGGTGTCAAAACCTGTTTCAGGTGAACTTGAGCAAATCATTGTACAGTTTCTTTTGGCCACCTTTTGTGTTTTGGTCAGAGAAAAGGGTCCTGCCTAGGAAGTTTCATAGTGGTCACTCCAGTTGTTCTGGTGATTCACCAATTTGGCCCCAGGATTTGGTGTAGGCACCGTTGATAAAAGCTCTCAAGGACGTTAATGTGACATCAGTAGATGGTCTAAGTTTCACTGCAGTCAGGGAGGATGGTAAACATAGTAGTCTTATAGATTAGGGCCAATGTTGTCTTCCAGAGGTTCCTGTTGTCAATAGCACATTGTTGCAGCTTGACATAATCACCCAAGCCAGTGTTGCCTCAGTGCTGGACGTTTTCCACATTGATGCTAGTCCCTTGATAGGGGGCGTCTACCATGATACAGGAAGTGTTGCACATACTGCAGAGCTGCCCCATCTCCATAGGTAGCACGCGGCATGCTCAACTGAGCCAAGGAAGGTTTGTGGGAAAAATACCGCCAAGACAGTGATTAAGGACTGGTCAAATATCAAGTACAAGGAGCTGGGAGCCACCCCGTGGTTAGAAAAGATTTCATCCAGTAAAACACAGTCCATTGATCATCTTAATAGCATGGACAAAATTGTGCCTATTATTCTGGTTAACATAAAACTGAACATGCGCTTTCTCCACTCCAATCGTCCTTCATGCCACAAATGCATCACCAGACCTCAGCCTTCAGTTGGTGGTACGTTGCCGCCATTCAGGAGGTATGTAGATGGCTTCCAGGGACAAAGGAACAAATTTGCATTCTGAGTGTCAACTGAACCATCCTGTAGTGAATTGATGGCCTAGATTTAACAAATCATGCACCTATGCATCGTAGGTAACTGATCCTCTCCAACAGGAGGAGATGCAGGTGATTATCAATTCCACAAACCAACAGCCAAAAGCCTCAACAAGGTTTAATAGCAGATTGCTAACTGGATATATTGTGCTCATTGGCTAACAATCATCCTTGTCCTAAAGTATCAGACAACTAGGTAACCATTCCTCGGCACCTTAAGGATGCCATGATTGCAATATACAAGGAAAAAGGTATGAAATATTGTCATGTTTCCACATTCTTGACTGTCAGTCAAATTCTCACAAAAATACTTTTCAATCATCCACTACTCAAAATCAGTGACTAAACAGTGCCTTTTAACGGAACGTGGACTTTGATCGTAGAAAAAGGCAAATGGATTGACATTGCACACAAAGCTCAAGGAGCATTGCACAGAAACATGTTGGCCTGTATAAGTCTCACATCAACATTTGACATCACAAGTTGTCCATAATTCTGGATGGCACTGGGAAAGTTCAGTTGCTTAAATGCCTCTATTAACATATAACAATGAACGAATAGGATGAAAAACAAACTTCTACTTAAATACAGTGGGGACCTTCGCATCCTCAGGATGTTCCAAAAATGCAAGTGTACTTCTCATTATGTAGGCTAGTGTGGTGGCCATTTGCATCCTGTAAAGTCTGACTAACAGAATGAGGTAAAGGCCAGTTATGTGCTTTAT
Organism: Ginglymostoma cirratum; assembly: GCA_024137785.1. NCBI lineage: Eukaryota > Metazoa > Chordata > Chondrichthyes > Orectolobiformes > Ginglymostomatidae > Ginglymostoma > Ginglymostoma cirratum. Next base: position 24,198,528 of record JAHRHZ010000043.1, read on the forward strand.
ATCCAATTTGAATTTTTAACAGTAAATAACTCTTCAATATTGCACCGATGCTGTGGTTATAACTCAGCCTCAAATCCTTGCAGTGGGGCCCAAACTTCACTCAGATGAAAATACCAATAAAACAAGCTGACAGAGAAACTGCAAAACCCTCACCCATCTACAAGGTTGTTAAGCATTCAGTAACCAGGGAATGAACACATATTGCACGTCTATAAAACTTAAGTCTGGCAAGAGGCCAGATTACAGTAATGTAACTCACCAGTGAGCATTTGCATGTTCAGAATTCTGCACTGCTAGTTCATTCTGAAGCATGAAAAAGGGCATGGTTTAAATTTCAGATTAATGAACTGAGTGTACCCATAGCATTTGGTACCTCTGCAAGTCAGAGGCATATTTTTGTCATCTCTCCTGATATGTATCTCAGCGGCATATTTTATAGAGTCATACAGCATGGAAACAGACCCTTCGGTCCAACCATACAGACCATAATCCCAAACTAAACTAGTCCCACCTGCCTATGTTTGACCCATATACTTCATACAAGAAGTTTCAGTTCATCCATCAGGGCAAGGATCAAGATACAATCAATCTCCTGGGAAAAGATTTGTATGTTCGGATACAATTACGAACTGGTCCACAGAAGAAGTCACAAGGGAACTGCAGTAGATTAAAAAAAAAAATCAAAAAACTGAAGCCTGGTTAGTGGACAAGCTAATCCAGAACAATAAACTAATGGAAAAAGAATGCAATTACTAGTTCAAAAAAAATTCCTAGAACAACTTTTGCTCCTTCCCTCCCAATTTCTCATCTGATGGCAGCACCACTCCCTCCTCTTATGCATAAGTTTTTATGATCAACCCATACAGCCTTCTTCATTCACTCACATAATTCTTCACTTTAAGTCTTCAATCTGTAATATGAACAGGTTAATTAGGATGATTTCACTGCAAGAGAGCAATGATTTCATGACAAAAAGACTGGTATATTCTTCTGAATGCTGCATGCAATGACCTCACCAGAAACGGGCATGCTTTCCATATTTCCAATCCATTATTCAAACCACACTCTTGTAAACAGTCCAAAATTAACATTCGGCAAAACATTTGTTATTCCCACAAAATAGCAGCAGCAACTCTTCGGGAGACAGCTTCAAACACCTTGCAATTATGAGATTTTGAGTATTATTAATCAAAGAAACTTCAAATTCACTTTGGAAAAGTTATCCAAGAATATCAGACTGCAACTTTTCTGAACAAAGTGACTTTTGTGGTCAGCTCTCTTCTTGAAAGATGGGAAATGAGAGGAGTAAAAGGTTCATTTAATTATGTTATCCCTGGAAAACACACAAATCATAAAGCTCTTGGAAATCAGACAAAGTATTTCAAAAAACATCTTGCGGTGTTTAACCATGTCGTTGTTATACACCAGATCTTGTATCTGCTTGCCTCTGAGAATAGAAACAATCATGAATGATTAACACAGTCTGGACTGCTAATTTGCTCCAAAAATTCACCAAAAAACAGTGACATCTACTTAATTTTAAAATTTTTACTGTTGTTTGATGCATACTATGTTGAAGGTGCCTATTTTAGCCTGTCTCTGCTGAAATCTCATTCACACTTTTCTTACCTCGAGACATAACCATGCCAATATAATCCTGGCTGGTCTCCCACAATCTATCCTCAATAAATGTAAGGTCATCCTGTCCAACCATGCCTTAACTTGCAGCAAGTCTCATTCATTTATCACGCCTGTGCCTGCTGACCCACACAGTGACAGTCAAACAACAGCTTGATTTTAACTCTCTCATCGTTATCTTCAAATCACTCGCCCTCACTACTCCAAAACTCTCTAACCTCCTTTAGGTCCAGAGGTATCTGTGCTTTTCTAATTCTGATCAACTCTACTTGTCATTGGTGATTATATTTTCAGCTAACTGGTCACCAAGTTCTAGAATGTCTTTCCAATGCATCTCTGCCAATGTACCCTGTCTTCCTCTTTTAAGACAAGCCTTAAAATCTACTTCTTTGTCCAAGCTTTTGGTCATCTGACCTAATATGCAACTCAGTGGCATATTTTATAAAGTCACACAGCATGGAAACAGACCCATTGGTCCAACCATGCAGACCATAATCCCAAACTAAACTAGTCCCACCTGCCTGCGCTTGGCCCATATACTTTCAAACACTTATTTTTCATGCACTTACCCAAATGTCTTTTAAAACATTGTAACTGTACCCGTACCCACATTCACACATGAACCACTGTGAGGAAAAACAAAACGCCTCTCGCGCCTTTTTTAAATCTTTTTGCTCTCACCTTAGAGATATGTCCCCCAGCCTTGAAATCACCCTTTCCAGGGAAAAGACACCTGTCGTTCACCTCATCTACACCTCTCGTGATTTTATAAGCCTCTATAAAGATCAGTCCTACACGCCACTGAAAAAAGTCCCAGTCTATCCTGCCTCTATTTATAACTCAAAACTTCCATTCCAGCAACATCCTGGTAAATTTCTTCTGAACCCTCTCCAAATTAATAGTCTTTCCTATAACAAAGCAACCAGAACTGGTACGGTACTCCAGAAGAGGCCTCACTAACATCCTGTGCAACCTCAACATGACGTCCCATCTTCTGTACTCAAAGGTCTGAGCAATGAAGGCAAACACATTCTTAACCACCCTGTCTACATGTGATGCAAACTTAAATGAATTACTCACCTTAACTCAGTTCTACAACACTACCCAAGGTCCAACTTTTAATTGTAAAAGTCCTGCCCTTTCAATATTTCAATAAGATGCAATACCTCACATTCATGCAAACCCTTGTGAAGCCTTGGGGTATTATGTTAGAAGTACTGTAATCTAAGCTGATACTGTAAACAACAACAAGAGTGACAGGGACCAACAGCAAACAGTACCTCATACTATCTGAAGTCTTCATTTCCTACACCACAACAGTAGGATGATCAGTATTGTACAGTTCCAAGTGCAGATTCCTGAGAAATGCACTTGTCTAAATGATAATGATTAAAGGAAACTGCAACATAGCCATAGTAGGAAAGAGTTTTACTGATAAAAATCAGGTTTTGATAAACACACAAATTCAACAAGACAACATAACTCTCAGTTAAGAAGTACTATCGCTGGGAGTTATACAATCAGAATTGAATTCAATGCCTTACAGGTTATGCTCCTGAACTAGCAGCATTAAGATCACAAATTCCAATTTCATAAACCCAAACTGAATTCAACATGCGGGTTAACCACCAAAATAACACATCTAGTTCAATAAGGCCCTTCAGGGGAGAATATGTATCATCGCCCCACAATACAATTCAACCATTCAATGCACACAAACAGACCCTCTGCATAACCTATTTCAGTACACTGACATCAGTCCCTCAGAGTACACTGCATCTCTCGATGAAATTCATTGCAAGGGTCTCTGATTCAAAACAACCATTACTGATTTGACTTCATTTTTGAAGCAGCCTACAACACAACAGGGAGACATATAGATCATACAAACAGTAATTATACAGGGCTTAAGTGCAAAGCAGGTACAAATTACAGCGGAGTCAAAATAATATTCAAGTGATGTCATGCAATCTTGCCCAATGGATCAGCATATAGATGCACTAAGCATGAGATGACAGTAAAAGGCCAGAGTTCAATCATAATACATGCCAATTATTTTATCTTGGCCTCACCAAATCCCTGACTGATGATATTTTAAGTTATGCTGTGCAAAATAGTAAAGGTTCCTTTGTTACACTGTGGTATCAGCAAAATGTTTTCCTCTGCTTCCCCTTGCCCTTTTGAATTTTCTATTCTTATCCCACTTTCTTGCAGTGTGTAATTTTTGATGTTATATCCTACTGTTGCCAACAACAGATCAAACATGTACCCATTCTTTATCTGAACATCGCGGCAGCAAATGTTGCGTATCATTTCAGCTGAACCCAATCTCATTCTAATCTAATGCCCACATTCAGCAGGATCACTGGAGAACAAAAATCTTATTAGATTTCCCTTTGGGGTCTGCACATCCAGGTTAACAATAGCACTGTACTGCCAGCTTTGCCCAGAGTGATCGAGTTAGTGGAGGTCAACAATCAAACCTGGCACGTAGCTGATCACAGCATGCAGGGCAGAAGTGCCAAGCTGTAACATACACGCTGGTTGCAGAATAAAATAAAACCTCAATGGAAGCCAAAACTACAAAAGTGCTGCTCCTAACTACACTAGTTTATGTGCCCAGTGTCACACCTTACATCTGTTCAAGTTTCAATAAGGCAAAACTGCAAACTGATCTAATTAAACACCACAGGGATCATTTTTTAAAGTATCTTTCACACTTACCTCAAAACTTAAAACAGCAGTTTCCCACAGTCTATCTGAAAGCAGACAATTCAAGCAAAGTCCCTCACTCCAGAACAAAACAAGTACACACACAAAAGACATAGCAACAATTTCTCACAAAACCAGAATTAAGCGACAAGACCACATCACCCTCAAGTACTACCTGCATCCTAACTCGTATCAGGTCCTGCTCACCTACCCTCACTGATCTACTCTTTTAAACTGAAACTAACACTCCCTCTATACTGTCCCCAAACAATCCCAGGATAGGGACAGCATGGGGCTAGATACAGAGTAAGGTTCCCTCTGCTCTTTTAAACTAAAAGTAAAGCTCCCTTAACACTGCCTCCAATAAATTCTCCCAGGACAGGGCAAGATACAAAGCAAAGCTCCCCCCACTCTTTTTAAAACAGGAGGTCAAAAATAATGATGAAATTGCCACTGCCGTGTCATTGTTTTGAAGCAAAATTAACTGTTGAACAGAACCTTGTTCAACGAAACAGGAACTTAACTAAATTAAAATAACGTTATATGGGTCGGTGATCCCCAGCCCCTGTGGTGCCTGCCGGTCTCTAAAAGGCCCCTCTCGTGCCAGAGAGCACCACATGCACCATCCCCAGGGCTTATATTGAAATCTCTCCCTTAACACTCTTATTCTGGCCTGAGGTAACACCAGGTTGCTCAGGGGACAGCAGCTGACTTTGTGTATATGAAACCAAAAAGTACCTTGATATCATGGAATATTGAAAATTGATCAGCAAAACTGAAGCCCATGGGATTAAATGGGCAAGTGCCTTCGTGGGTAAGCGACAAATAGCAGAGCATCACTGAACGATTGTTTTTCAGACACTATAGAAAATAGTACTGTCCCCAGGGATCAGCATCAGAACCAATACTCCCTCGGAGCCAATAATCCAAAAGGTGAAATGCAGGCCATGCACAAGTCATCCCAATCATGTTACCAGGCGTGAGCTGCTACATAAAATATTTTTGTGATATGGAGGTGATTTACATGAGATAGCATATTGATCAGAGCCATTGTTCTTAAGTTTAGATGATAAATTTAGATTAAAGAAACAAGACATTGTTTTTCTAGGTACAGATGACAAAACTTGACAACATAATATAAAAAAAAGCAAAGGGCTTCAGGAGGACATAAAATTAGCAGACAATTTTTAATGCCAAGAAGAAAAAGATGTTATATTCTGATAGGAAAAATATCAGGAATATAAACTAAGTAATACAATTATAAAGTGAGGATTAAAAAGGGAGAAGTAAGAAGATTAAAGGTTTGGTCAATGAAACAGATTACAAGAACAGTCTTCAAATACAGAGAGAGACAGAGGGAGAGAGGTGCAGACATTCAGGAAGTTCTGAGAGAAATCCTCGAAGACAGTAGAAGTTGAGACAATAAAAGATCCTTGGCTTTACCAAAAGAGTACAAAAGCAGTAGCAAGTTATACTGAACCATTATAGCACATTGGTTAGACCCTATCTTCTGTATTATGGCCAATTTTGGACACCACACTTTGATAAGGAGAGCACAGCTTCCAGAGGGTACAGAACAGATTTACTCAAATGGTACCAGGGCTGAGTGCCTTCAAATTATGTGAAGAACTCAGAGAGTAGCAAGGAATGCCCTGCCTGCAACAGGAGTAGACTCGCCATCTTTAAGGGCATTTAAATGGTCATTGGATAAACATATGGATAATAATGGAATAGTGTAGGTTAGATGGGCTTCAGATTGGTTTCACAGGTCGGCGCAACATCGAGGGCCGAAGGGCCTGTACTGCGCTGTAATGTTCTATGTTCTATGAACCTACAGAAGCTGGGTTCTCCTTGGACTAAAGTTTAAGAGAGATATTCAAAATCATCACAGGTTTTAACAAAGTAAACAGAGAGAATTGCAGAAAGGCCAGTAACATGGTGACAGATTTAAGTTAATTGACTAAACAGCAACAGGTGGTTTCAGGGAAAGCATGTTGGAAGAGTGTTGGAGTAAAATTTAACACTAACTCTCTAAAAGGAATCAGATAAATACCTGAAGGCAACAAATTTGCACAGTTGAGGAAAGGGCAGGGGATTCAGATTTAGCTATACAACACTTTCCAGCAGCTGGAATGGAATGGCCCCATTCTGAATTGTATTGCTCTATGATTCTACCATATCTCTAGTTTCATCACTCCTATTGACAGTCGGGGTTTCATATGCCTACGCCCTGAGCTATGGAATTTCCTCCCTAGAATTCTCTACCTCTCTTTCGTCTTTTCAGTCACCCATTAAAACCTACCACAAAGACCAACATATTCTAGTTTAGGGAGTCTATTACAAATTTCAGTTCTGTCTTAGATATCTTTACATACTTCTGTCACAGGTCTCTTCCATGTCTGTAATCTTGCAAAGGTTCCAGGATACCTTTACATCAATAGTGTAAAGCAAGAGATGTAACAGTGATATCCTGTTAGGAAATATACACACATGAACACGAATTGCTCCAAATTGTTTAAAAAAAGTCAGATTGATTAATATTCTAGTGAGGTGAGGCTAAACATAAGTCAATTTGCATTATTTTGCCACAATAAGTGTATATGCATACAGCACCTTTAACATTGGAAAATGTCCTAAAACGCCGTATCAAAGCATATCCAAATATGAGCATCGAGCCAAAAGGGGAGAAGTAAGAAGATTAAAGGTTTGGTCAATGAAACAGATTACAAGAACAGTCTTAAAATACAGACAGAGACAGAGGGAGAGAGGTGCAGACATTCAGGAAGGGATTTTCAGATGTTTAGGCCTCAGTGCAGACAGAGTACATGGAGGAAATACATAAGGTCAGGGTTGGAGAAAAGCAAAGTTCTTGAAAATGAAAGGGTTGCAAGAAGTTACAGAGATAAGCAAGTGTCAGGTCATGAAAAGGTTTGAACACAAGGATGAGGGGTTTCAAGTGAGACTTCATTGGAACAGCAGGTCAACAAGCTCAGGGGTCATGGGCAATAAAGTAATGTAGTAAATATTACTTCATTTCACTTGACATTTGTCACTCCTCAGCAACCCTATCACTGAACCATGCAAAGGTTTATTGTGGGGCCCTGTGGCCAAAGGCTTTCAGCCTGTCTCAGCAAATCTTATCAACTGATCCTATCCACGCCTTTCACCTTTGTTTCTTCTGATCCCAGGAGTTTAAGGCCTACTCAGAGTTTGAATATTCAGAAGTAACACATATTCAAGGACAACCCATTTCATCTTTGTCTGATTTATGCAGCGATTATGTCGCTGGGTGGAGGACCAGGCCACTGGAACAAGTCGTCAACCTCCACATTATTCTAGATCATTAACAGTCTTAATGGCTAGCCCATCTGCCTTAACCACATAATTCTTGGCCTCTCCTACGCCAAGGCCACAATGACCACTATCCCCACCTGCACAAACACACAAAAGAACTTCCAAATATATACTCATTAAATATAATCTGGCTGTAATGCTTGTGTGTGTCCAATTTGATATTATCTCACTCCCTAACAGCGGAGTGGATGTGTCAACACCACAAGGACCTCAGTGGTTCAAGAAGACAACTCATCACCACCTTCTCAAGGACAATTTGGGATGGACAATAAATGCTGGGCCTATATGGAGTGAATCTGTAAAAGCAGTGCTAACTATTATGTGCATATCAGGGTTCTACAAACAGTAAGGAAGGAAATAATCAAATCATCTGTTTTAATGATATTGGTTGATCGATAATTATTGATTGGGAGCACTCCTCTATTCTACTTGAAATGGGCACTTTGACATTGTTTGAAGAAGTAGACAGTGATTCCATTTTACATCAAATCTGGAATGTGGCTCCTCAAACAGTGCAGTCCTATTTCAACAACTTCAAATACCTGCTGCGGGGCTTGAACCGCTTTCCTTCTGTGTCAAAAAGGCAAAACAGCACTCGAACCATGGTTGTTACAAAAGAATTTTTGACTTTAAATCCAATTAAATCCCCTTCGATGAGGAGGGATAATCAGTCAACCTTTATGTCAGTTTGAAATGTGTGCGCACATTGATTGACCACAATAGCAGGCTTAGTCATCAAGTTGTCAACAGTCACTACCCATACTCAAACATGAAGGATCACCACCTAATGAGTTTCTCTAAGTTCCTGGCCAATTCTAGATTCAGATCAAGAAACCAACATTGAGAAAAGATAAGAAAGGGGATCTTAAAAAAAACCAAACATTTCAATGCCAAACTCTTATCCTTTAAGTAAGGGCAAAATTCCAGTCAAAAGTAGCCAGCATGGGGGAAAAATAGCCATAATTCAAGTTCAATATTAAAAGCATTAAAAAACACAATGATATGATGCAAAGCCTATGTCATCATCAGTGCAAATATTTCTTTGAGAAAACTACCCAGATAAAATAACAAATTCACAAGATGGTTACGGTCAACTTCACCAATTGAAACACTTTGTATCCCAGCACTGTCCAGAAAATAATCAGTTTGTCATAAGCAGAGTTCATGTTCAGACTCTGATTAAAAAACAACTTGTATGTAAAAGAATCAGAAGAGCTGCTTGCCCATGCTCTACCAGTACTTAGTTGTTTGTGGTGAATATTTTAATGAGACAATTCTGCAAATCAAATGGAAAACTATATTCATTTGATGCAAATTTAAATATGCTTTGTGGCAACTGCCAATTTGTTTGCACAATACTGGAAGGAATTTAAAATGTCACAGTAATCTACACAGCAGTCACTGTTGTAAGTCATTGTGCTATATTGTGAATGCACAGATCTTAAAGAAGCTACATGTTGAAATCAAAACAAATGTTGCCATTAAACAGATAATCTTGTTTGTTCAACACATTAAAGTTTATTCTTTTAATCTGTTCAGAAGGAAAATGTATTTGGAAATTCAAATGAATCCAAAGACTGTCAACTTATCAAAATTAACCTTGAAAGAGTCTTTAGTTGTACGAAAAACAGTGAGATCTATTTGCACTATACTTTCACATTTAATGTATATTACGAAGAGGTGACCTGCTAAGCTTCACTAAATAGCTTATTGCGGTTACTAACGATTTAAGCATCCTAAAAGTCATGCTGGATTGCTGTGGAGGAGTTTGCTTGAAGCCTTCCTGAAGATTTATTTTTAAATGTTAACTGCCATTTTATTCCTGCCTTTCTCCCGACAGAAAATCCTGGCGTCAGTCGCCTTCTGAAGACCAGCCGCTAATAGTCTTAATTTAATCTCAATAGTTGAAATAAGGACCCTTAAAAAAAGCTCTCCCCTTCTCTAATGCCCAAGATTAGACTCTCAAAACAGGAGTCAGTAACTCAGCCAGAGACTATAATCGGCCTTTCATCGAGATGTTCACTCAGTTAGTCTTTTCCAATAAGGTATCTGTCAACCAACCCTAAATAATATCACGGTGTAGACTGAACCCTCAAGTGTTTTAGATCAGGGGCCGCCAGCATTTTTTTTAATGCATGAATGTTCTCTCTCTCGATATATATATAAATAAAACTTTGCAAAAACAGGAACACCGTGGATGAATGGGGGACATTCCATCAGTCAGGAGGCTACATTCTCTCCTCACGCTGCTGGCCCGGGGTTTCTGCAGGAGGCCTGTGGGACCAGCAGCTCACAATGCTGTGGGGCGAGGCTGCTGCCGCCAGGGCGGAGACTCTACCTGATTGTCCATGGCGATGGCGTCGCCCAACTCCCTCTTCTCCTCCTCCCCGGTGCCTCTCCGTACGGCGGCTCACCCACCCGCTCACACTCGCATTGTATCCCAAGGCCGAACCCGGAGCCGGGGAGCGGGAACGGAAGCTGCGCCGACAACAGACACGGGCCCTCAGCGGACTTCCAAAACAGAGCGTCGCGCCGGCCAATCACGCGGGGCCGGGCGGGAGGGGGCGGAGACTGGGCAGTCAGGGGCGGAGACCGGGCTGTCAGGGGCGGGACCTGCACTGGAAGGGGAGAGAAGGCGGGGACGGAGCATGCGGGGGCGGGGATACAGCTGGAGGGGGCGGGGATAGAGGTCGAGAGGGCGGGGACGGAGCTGTAGTGGGCGGGGACAGAGCTGGAGGTTTCGGGCAGTGGCTTAAGACAGAGCTGGGTGCTGACCGGAATCCAGCCAGTCTCCCGTGACAAGGCGGGATTTCTTTCGAAACGCCCCTTCACCGTGCAGGACCACAGATTGACGGCCATTTGAACCAATCATAACATGGGTTCAGACCACCAATCGGCGACGGCCGTTGTGGGGGACTCGCGCGCGGGATCGCGTCATGCCCACGGCCGCGATTGGCTGCTGCCCGGACCCGGAAGTGTCATGCACTGATCACGCACTCTTTGTCATCCCTAAAACCCCATTCATCTAAATATTTTCTAATCGACCTGTTCAGTGATGGTATTACAAATCAATGGAGCAAGTGGGATATAAAGCCAGGCTGCACCAGAAGGTTCCTTACCCATTCATTTTACCCTTCACTGGTGTCTGATTGCCAGCTGTCTCAGATTGTTGCTTTCATTTACTAACAATACAATCCTCAATGGATTAAAATCCACCGCCACCCAACCTATTTCTGGATTTATCGGATTACAGCCGTTATATCGACTCTGGAAGTTTGAAAAATTGTCTGCGGTATACGTTTTGCCTAGAGATGCATAGGCACAATTGCACATCCCGATACACATTTGCTAGACGTTTCCAGATATAAAAGACAGAGGTTGAGTAAAAGTCATTTTTTTTTGCCCTCCGAATCTGCATGATTTTCAAACTGATCTGATAAATTCAGGCAACATTGTTAAATCCAAGAAGAAAATGAAACAAACTAGACAAACAGGAGTCACCACCATGTTTTCCATTCTGCTGATTATGGCTCTGAACTTGCAGTGTGGAAAGAGAAAGTCATTGTGCCTGAGCTTGTGCAACTTGTGAGAGAAAATGCATTTTTGTCTAAAATGTAATATGATGATGGCTTCTATAATTCCATCATGAATGGGTTGCAAACCAACTTCCACAAATTAAAATGATCTCATTTTTGATTATTAAAGTTGGGTCCAGGTGTCTCTGCTCATGTGTCAGAGGGAAGGAAGGTTTGTATCCAGTAAGTTAATTTAGATGCAAATACATAATGGGATTAATTCACATATATTTTGATAGCCAGATTGTTGTGGACTTTAACAGATACCTTAATTTGTTCCCATCCACTATGTTGAGAGCAGAACTCTCTGACAGAGAGCTGGCAAGATTAGACAGCTTTCATCAGTCAAGACAAACTGCTGTAAAAGAAGATTTTGTGTGCCACAGCCTGGTGGGGAGTTTTATTTAGTAAATTAAAGCAAGAATGACAGATAAAAAAAAACTTGAGGAGACAGGAAAATGCATAGTGTGAATGATGGATTAGGGTGATTAAAAGAAGGGATAAGTGAAGTTAGAGTGAATGTGGTTTTAGATGAGAGATAGTAGGAACTGCAGATGCTGGAGAATCTGAGATAACAAGGTGTAGAGCTGGATGAACACAGCAGGCCAAGCAGCATCAGAAGAGGAGGAAAGCTGACGTTTCGGGTCTGGACCCTTCTTCAGAAATGGGGGAGGGGGGTGGATTCTGAAATAAATAGAGAGAGGGGGGGAGGCGGACAGAAGAAGAGTCCAGACCCAAAAGGTCAGCTTTCCTGCTCCTCTGATGCTGCTTGGCCAGCTGTGTTCATCCAGCTCTACACCTTGTTATCTCTGTGGTTTTAGGTGAGTTGTGATTTTAGTTTTTACCTGAAATAATGAAGTGTAATCAATGTAATATAACAATGCCTAACCATGTATTAAGGCCAAAATAAAGCAGATGCTTTTCTTTTACCTCAGGGCACTGAACAAATTTAGCTGATATGAGCAAGTTAAAGCAACCTCTGTTAACGTAGGGAGTCAAAGGCTGCTGTCCAAGTGAATTGATTTATTAAACTCAGAAGAATGTGCAGAATTCACCCATAAAAACCTCCATCCTAGAGGGTACAAACATGGTGTGACTGCTGTCAGAATTTTCCTGTATCTAAAGGAGCAAGAGAAGGTCATTCACCTCCTTTAACCTGTTCTGCCATTCATTTGGATGAAGCTTGATGACATCTTAATTCCCCCTACCCATTTTGGTTCTGTAACACTTAACACATGCCAATCTATTGATATCTTAAATTAACCCAAGGTTTGGACATATTCACCAGAAGAAGTATTTCCTCCCATCACCTGTAAAGGACCCAATTCACTTTTAGGGTATGAAAACAGAAATTGCGGGAGAAACCAAGTGGATCTGGTAGCATCCGTGGAGAGAAAACAGAGTTAACATTTTCGGTCCAGTGACTGTCATCATCAGCCCTGCTGAATTTCTCCAGCAATTTCTGTTTTTTTGCTTGTGATTTCCAGCATCCACAGTTCTTTGTTCAGTTTTTAAGATTGTGCACTCCTGATTAGTTCTGCCCCAAAGAGGAACTAGTTACTACCCTTTCTTCCTTTAATCATCTTTTATCACTTGATTTGGAATACTCCTTTCTCCTTCATATTCAAGGGAATGCAAACCTGTTCTAAGCAACCTGCCTGTATAATTAACCCTCTTATTCCCAGTATCATTCTGGTGAATCTGTGTTGTGTCCCTCCAAGGCTAGCCAAACTTTCCTGAGGTACAGTGTCCATACTGAAGATTGTATTCTAAATGGGGTCTGAATTGAAGCTTCATACAGCTGGAACATAAATTCCTTTTTGTGTCGCAGCTGCAGCTTGTTTAAGATTTAGTTCAACAAGAAAAATCGTAAATGGATCCTCAAGTCTCTCAGTTCCTTCAGGTTTCCTAATTTCTCACCATTTATAGGTCAAAGATGAATGATCTCACATTTTCTCACATTGGACTCAATTTGCATTGGTTTTGCCTAATTATTTAAGCTATTAACGTTCCATTGCAACTTTCCATTCCCACATATATTACATACAGTGCCACCAAAAACTGTATAATCTGATGTATGGCTCCATATTCTTTAATATAAGTCCCACTCAGCTGAATTGCATGGAAGAAGCATTTACTGTTTAACTGGTCAGGGGCAAGTGGGAAGTTTATGGGTTCATGTTTTATGTGATTCTCAACCTAACCAAAATTAGGCCTGGTGGGATAAAGCAGAAAAATCCAGCCAATGGAGTTACTGTAAAGATATATCGGCAGGGATTTACTTCTTTCCCTTAGCTTCATGACTATGTGCCCAGTATTAATACTTGGCAGGAACACCTTTGGATCAGGGTGCTACATGTCAGATATCACTATTATTATAAATGCTCCACAATCAGCTGCTTGGAAGCAAACAGAGCTGACCCAGTTGACACAAGCAGGGCCACACAATGTGCAGATTATACTCAGGGTTTAGCTCCAAAAGCAACAATCAGAAGCATTTCATTGTGCCACACAGGTAGCCTCTAGGAGAATAACTAAGTGAGTTTTAACAGTTCGACGCCACACGCTGACACTGGAAGCCAAACACAGTCATCAAAAGCTGGAGGTATATATGCACTTGAACTTCATTAAAATTATCATTGTTGTAAAGCTGTTCTGAATCAAGCATTATAATTGACAGGGTCCGGAAGCAGCTTAAGTAAGTAATATAAACGGGACCACTGTAAAGTGAATGAACGAGAGAAAGATATTTCTGGTGAGGGAAAGGGAAGAGGTGTAAACAAGATTCTTAAGCCAGTACTTAAGTATTGAATGTAATTTATGTTATTAATACAATAGTGTACAATAAAATACTTTAATTATCCAAAAATACGGTAAGACAGCAAAAACATTCATATGAGAGAGGAATAGGCATTTTTTTGTCATTTTTAGAATTAATTTACAAGATATGGTTGTCATTAGCTGAGTCAGAATTTATAATCCAGCCCTAATATCCTCAAGATGGTGGTAGAGTAGGATGCTCCAACTGGAGCTCTTCTGCTTCACCAGATCCTTTTCTTTTAGCTTTCTTCTTTTCTTCTCTTTTCTGCAGTTTTTCTTCCTCCCTCCCCATCCCATCAACTTTTAACTTCTTAAACTTACCCAGAAGGAATGGAGAATGGAGGCGAGTCCGAATCCAGCCTGGTGTGGGAGACAAGTCAGAGACAATGCTGCGCCAGAGGTGAGTCCCAGAGGTGAGTCACGGGCCAGAGCCAGGAGCAGGAGGCAGTCCAAACCCAGGCCAGCCTGGGAGATGAGTACTGGAGGTGAGTCATGGATGCAAGTCTTTGAGGCAAGTCTGGGCCGGATGTCGGCACGTGGAAATAGCGAAGCCTCATGTTCTGAAGCCCAGCGGACTCAGTGAAAAGAACTATAATTTGAGTACTTTTCTTCTTCTGGACTTCGAGTAAGTCGAGTACTTTTCAAAACTTTGTTTTCCTATGCTAAACTATTTTTCTGTAACAAACACTGAAAGTATCTGTACCGAGGTACCCAGTACCTAAGATGGCGCCAAAGCAGTGACATTACAAACTTTTCACTGCACTTATTCAAGCGCATGTGACAATGAAGGCTATTCTATTCTATTCTATTCTATTTTATTCTATTCTATTCAGTTCTATGCTAATAACCCTTGAGAAGGCGCTGATGAGCTACCTTCTTGAACTTAAAGGGAGGGATATCCACAGTGCTGTAGGAAGAGGAATTTCAGGATTTTGACCGTCGACGGTGGAGGAACAGTGTTATTGTTCCAAGTGAGGATATCATGTGATTTGAAAGTGAGTTTGCAGGTGGTGTACCTCCCATGCACCTTCTGTCCTTGTCTTTCTAGCTGGTAGAGGTCACGAGTTTGGAAAGTGCTATTGACAGAGCCGTGTTGAGTTGCTGCTATGCATCTTGTAGATAACACACACTGCTGCCACTCTATGTTGGTGGTGGATGGAGTAAATATTGAAGATGTTGGATGAGGTGCAAATGAAGCTTTTATCCTGGATGGTGGAAAGCATCTTGAGTATTACCTGAATTGCATACATCCAGGCAAGTGGAGAGTATTCCACTTTCTTGATTTATGCCTTGTAGATGTCGGACAGGAAGCCAGGAGGTTTATTACTAACCACAGAATTCCCAGCCTCTGACTTGCTTTTGTAGCCACAGTGATTATATGTCCAGACCAGTTCCATTTCTGGTCAGTGGTAAACCCCCAGGCTGTTGAAAGTGTGGTATTCCACGATGGTAAATCCATTGAATGTCAAGAGGAGACAGTTAGAATTCTGATATTGGAAATGGTCATTGCCTGGGACTTGTGCACCAAGAATGCTGCCTGCCACTAATCAGCACAAGGTTCTGAAGTGGAAGGGTGAGCAGCCAGAGGTTGTTGTGCGCAGTGGTACCAATAGCATAGGTAGAAAGAGGGAAGGGGTCCTGCGAAGCAAGTACAGGGAGTTGGGAAAGAAGCAGAAAAGCAAGATCTCGAGGGTAGTAATATCTAGAGGTTGGTGACTAGTAGTGTTCCACAGTGATCTGTACTGGGACCTCTGCTGTTTGTGATATATATAAATGACTTCGATGAAAATGTAAACAGCTGAGTTAGATCAGTGGAATTGTAGATAGTGTAGACGGTTGTCAAAGAATACAGCCAGATAGAGATCAGATGCAGGTATGTGCAGAGAAATGGCAGATGGAGTTTAATCCAGGTAAGTTTGAGGTGCTGCATTTTGGGAGATCAAATGTTAAGGAAAAGTATATAATTAATGGCAGGACTCTGAATAGCATTGATGTACAGAAGGATCTTGGGGTTCAAGTCCATAGCTCCCTGAAAGTGGCCATGCCAGTAGATAGGGTGGTAAAGAATGTGTATAGCATGCTTGTCTTTATTGGCTGGGGAATTGAGCACAAGTCAGGATGTCATGTTGCAGCTTTATAAGACTTTGGTTAGGCCACATTTAAAGTATTGTGTTCAATTCTGATCGCCACATTACAGGAAGGATGTGGAGCTTTTGGAGTGGGTGCAGAAGAGGTTTACCAGGATGCTGCCTGGATTAGAGGCTATAAGCTAAAAGGAGAGACTAGAAAAACTTGGGTTGTTTTCTCTTGAACGGCGGAAGTTGAGGGGAGAATGATGGTAGTCTGTAGAATTATGAGATGTATAAATAGGGTTGACAGTCAGAATCTTCTTCCCAGAGTTTAAATGTCTAACACTAGGGGGCATGCATTTAGGGTTAGAGGGGGAAAGTTCAAAGGAGAGGTGAGAGGCAAGTTTTTTATACAGAGAGCAGTAGGAGTCTGGTATACGTTGCCAAGGATGGTGGTGGAGGCAGATACGATAAGGGCATTCAAGGGACGTTTAGATAAGCAGGAGTATGAAAGGAATGGAGGGATATGAGCCGAGGGCAGGCAGAAGGGATTAGTTTCATTTGGCATCATGTTTGGCACAACATTGTGAACCGAAGGATCTGTTCCTGTGCTGTACAGTTCTATGTTCTATGTTCCAAAGTCATGCTACCTTTGGACAGGGACTGCTACAGCATCTGTAGTGTTGTGAATGGTACTGTACATTTTGTGATCATCTGTGCACATCCCCACACTTATGACAGAATGAAGATTATTGATTAAGCAGTTGAAATGTTTGGACGTAGGACACCACCTTGAGGAACTCCTGCAGTGATATCCCAGGAATGAGACATTTGGCCTCCAACAACACTAACCCTCTTTCTTTTTGCTTTAACATTGGAAGTGCACTTTTAATGCTGAATTCACCTAGTTAAACAATAACATGGCGTAGTGACCCTTTGGAATAAGGACATCTCTTACTGTAATGCTACAATTTCTATCCAAGTTCTCTTGTCTTTCGGGAAAGCAGAATGAAAATCATGATGGCAATACAAGGCACAATTGTAAATCAACAACTTATTATATTTATTTACAGTTGTCACTGTAGAAGTCATACTTTTTTTACCAATTACGTATTGCATCAATATAATAATGCCATTCTAGATCAGTACTACATTTCAAATTCACTGTTTCAAGATATCTGGTCATTTCTGAGACTCAAGGGGAATCCAGCAATGATCTGTCTCATAATTGCTCATTAAGATTTGAGATTACGACAGCTAAATATAATCCCTGACCCCGACCTCAATGTTGTAAAAAATGCAGCAAAAATGATAAATTGGCAAAATTCTGCTTACACGCAATACACGCAAAAGTCAAAATGTTACCATCAGAAGAAAAATAGGTCAGTTTGGGGAATGACTGATAAGGGATAGAAGAAACAAGTTTATGGTGGATATTAAGGGAATGGAAAAAATACTAAACATGTTTTATGTCTAAACTTTTGCAAATGAAGTAAATTTTGTCATTAACCAACGGTGAATAATGAATTCTGGTAAAACTTGAGAATCGGTATTAATATTCTGTGAATCAAAGATCACAAAAGTGTGAAGGAACAGAAATCATAAATAGCTGATTGACAGCGGAACCACAAATGTCATCAATCTGGCAGCAACCCAAGAGACAGATTGATGGGTCACCGTTGTTCGTAAAGTCAGTGGAGAGATAAAGAAACATAGAGGTTTATGATCTTTTGCTTGTTGCTGAATGATAAGAGAGAACAAGAGATGTGAACTTAGCAGGAAGGTACACTTTTCGTTAATAATATTTGGCATTTGACCACCATGTAATTGTTTATTTGATTGACACCTAGGAAATATCTCAGGTGACAGTGATAACCATTTTTAGAGGCCATTTGATTCCAGCATGGGTCTTGTTACTGTGAAATTTAAGATACATAAAAGCCATGCCTTTCTTTCCCTTCAGGCAGCAAATCAGTTGAAATTAGTTTTGGTTGGTTGAGTTAGAGGCCAAAAACAGCAGCAAAGCAGAAGGAAGAGATCTGGAGACTGAAAGCATAGTTCACAATAAGACAGTTTTGTCATCCTTTTAGAAGGGAAATAAAAGTTGTAAGGCACTTAAGTAGCAAGATGAATCCAGATGGCCACTCGAACACTAGCTCCCAAAGGAAAGGAAACAGATAAAACCACAAAGTCAAATCACACAAATGCTAACTATTCACATAAAAAGGTCACAAAAGAAGAAATCCTCAGTATAAGGAACAGCGCTCTCTGAAATTCTATTTATATCGAGAAATCTATCAGTTGCTATATTTCTATAATTAAAAGTAACATTGCCATTTGGGGCTTTACTTTTCTGGTTTTATAGTAGAACTCCAAGGGTAAGATTTTCAACACTGCTGAGATGGGAAAGGGACGCAGATGGGGTGGGAAAATATCAGCATGGGTCAACACGCGAGTTTCCCCAACTCTGGCATTAATCAATTTGCTATGGGTCAGGAAACCAGCTCGGATCATTTGAAATGCAAGACTGGGATTTTCTGATCAGCCAATTTCCTGAAGCAATGGGAGGGGGACAAATCAATTTTCTGGAGGTAGGAACTCAATAGCAGGGCAGGGTGGCAGCATCCAGGCAACCGCACAGGTCTTCCCTGCCTGGATGGGAATGAGGATAAAACCAGAAAAATGAGGTGCCAAATAGCAATGTTGTTTTTAAATGTGTAAATCAAAGGTTTCTAGATATCTGAAGAATCTGTACAAAGACTCCCCCCTCCTAACCCTTCTCCCACATTCCTATTGAAGTGATCTCTTAGTTATTTACCATCCATTGTAGCAGGTGCCCCATTGAAGCTGAAAAGCCTCTGATTGGCCCTCCAGCTTCGATAGCCCATCCATTACCCTAATTGGACAGGGAACTTGTCTTCATGTCAATCAAAGGAGTGCCTGGTCAAAATTGCAGTATGTCCCAATGGGTTGTTTTGAATGTAGGACCAGACCCAAGTCCTGTTACCTGTCCTGAAAGTGAACTTTAGCTTCAAAATGCACAAATGAAATATAAAATGTTCTATGTGTACATTTTTGCTCTTTCCCATAAAAACATATCTCCGACACTTAAGTCAGCGCATCTGGTTCTGAAATATCTGTCTGCCATGGAAAAGAGTGTCATTTATTTTGTATTCCGTGCAATAAAATTGGTAATATACCGGCTATACCTGTACTTATAACATCCTGTTGTTCCACTGCACTTTCAGTGTAAATACTTACTTGTGGAATTTGACAATACAATTGGATTCACTTTTCCAAAAAAGAGAAAATGAATTGAGGTACAAAAACAAATTAATTGTGGGATTAAATGCCAATACTTCTATCAAATTCTCACAAAGCAGAATTTAATTTATTCAGCTGACAGAAACATGAAGTGATGCATTTTGGTAAGATTAATAAGGCAAGGGAGTACATATTGAATGGTAGGTCCCAAGACAGTAAGGAGGATGAGAGGGATGTTGGTGTGCATATCCTAGATCCTTGAAGTCAGCAGTACAGTAGATAAGGTGGTTAAGAAGGCAGATGGGATACTTTCCTTTATTAGTCAAGGCACTGAATACAAGAGCAAGAAGCTTATGGTGGAGCTACATATAACATAAGTTATGCTACAACTGGAGTACTTCATGCAGTTCTGGTTGCCATGCTATAAGGCACTAGAGAGGATACAGAAAAGATTCATCAGAATGTTGCCTGGGCTAGTGCATTTCAGCTATGAGGATAAACTAAATAGGCTGGGGTTGTTATCCTTTGAGCAGAAAAGGCTGAGGGGGTATCTGACTGAGGCTTACAAAGTTCTGAGGAGCATTGACAGGGTAGAAAGGCAGAAGATTCTCCACTTAGTAGAAGATCAATAACAGTTTTAAGGTAGGGAGGAGGAAGTTTAAAGGGGGTGTGAGGATTTTTTTTCATCCAGTGGGCTATGGATATTTGGAACTCACTGTATAAAAGGGTGGTAAAGGAAACAACTGAAAGCAATCAGGAAGAATCAGCCTGGTATAATCTAATTTAATGGAATTCTTTGAAAGATTAACAGGCTGCAGATAAAGGGAGCATGTAGTTAGATTTCCAGAAGACATATGATAAGCTGCCATATCAAAATTTATTGCAGACAATTAAGGTTCATGTTGAAGAGGGTGGCATGGATAGAAGGTTGGTTGACTGGCAGAAAACAGACAGCATACATAAATAGGTCTTTGTCTAATTGGCAAGATGTGATGAGTGGAGTCCTGCAGGGGTTAGTGCTGGGGCCTCAACTTTTAACAATTTACATCAATAACTTAGATAGGGAAAGTAAATGGTGTGGGAGCTACACTCACAGAAGGCACAGACAGTAGGAAGGACCATTGTGAGAAAGAGGTAAGGAGGTTTCACGTGGGTATGGATAAGTTGAGTGGGTGGGCAAAAAACTGGCAGATGGAATATAATGTGGGAAAATGTGAAGTTGTTTGCTTTGGCACAATAAATGAAAAAGCAGCATTTTGCTCAAACGGAGAACAACTGCAGAATTTCAAACTGCAAAGGAATATTGGTGTCCCAGTGTATGAGTCACAAAAAGTTAGTATTCAGGTACAAGCTGGTAGTCAAGAAAGCTAATGGGATGTTATCCATTATTGTGAGAGGAATTGAACATGGAAGTAGGGATGCTATGTTTAAGTTATGCAATTGAATGAATTTTCTTATGAGGAAAGATTGGACAGGCTGAGCTTTCTCCCCTGAAACTTTGAAAAGTAATGGGTAATTTGATTGAGGTTTATAAGGTCCTGAATGATCTTGGCAAGGTGGATGAGAAGGGGATGTTTTGCTCTTGTGTGTGAGTCCAAACCCAGGGGATACTATCATACAGTTAGGGGCAGCCATTGCATGACTGAGATGAGTAGAATTTCTTTTCCCTGAGAGTTCTTTGAAATTCTCTGCCTCTGAAGACGGTTGAAATGGGGGTCATTAAATATTTTTAAGGTAAAAGTAGATATGTTTTTTGATAGGCAAGGGAATCAAACAGAATTTGAAATTCAGAGCACAGAGATCAGCCATCATCTTGCTGAACAGCAGAGCAGGCTTGATGGGCAGACTGGTATGCTTCTGCTCCTAACTTGTATATTTGTATGAATAGCAATTGAGAATGTCATTTAAAGTACAATTGGATAAATATTTTAATAGTAAAAGTATGGATGGATAGAAGGACGCTATCAGAAGATTGAAGCTGAATGAAGAAAATGCTGGAGATATCTGCTAAAGATATTGCCTGACCTAATGAATATTTTCAGCATTTGTAATTTTTATTTCATTTTTTATAGAAGCTGCAGTATGTTGCTTTTGTATGGAAATAGAGTAAGTAGATCCAGATGGGTGAAACGGGCTCCTGTTGTGCTGTCAACTCTATGACGAAATGAATTGCACACTCCATAGCTAAAGAAAAAAGTTTTCAGCACTTGATTTATTATTGTCACGTGTACCGAGGTACAGTGATAAATGTTGTTCTATGTGCTTTACAGGCAGATCGTACTATACAAGTGCATCAGGGATACAATTGCATCAATACTTATACTTGCGGCGCATTTTTCCTGCATTGCAATTACATGATATATATGATCTGTTTTGTCAGAAGGGCACACTACAAAGGATGTACATACCTGTAATGTAATTAATAGATATGAATTAGAATTAGAACCCTACAGTGTGGAAACAGGCCCTTTGGCCCAACAAGTCCACACTGACCCTTGGAGGATCCCACCCAGACCCATCCCCCTATAACCCACACACACCTGAACACTATGGGCAATTTAGCATGGCCAATCCACCTAGCCTGCACATCTTTGGACTGTGGGAGGAAACCGGAGCACCCGGAGGAAACCCACGCAGACACGGGGAGAATGTGCAAACTCCACACAGACAGTCACCTGGGGCTGGAATCGAACCCGGGACCCTGGCGCTGTGAGGCTGCAGTGCTAACCACTGAGCCACCGTGCCGCCCATATCTAACAATAATTAATGTAAATATTTTCCCCAAGTTAGGAATAAAAGTGTTTTGTCCCCAAAATCAATTTTGGTCCATACTTCACAAATTACCAATATTACTGAGACTAATCTGCCATTTATTCTTCAGATATTCCAGTAGGGTAGCTAGTTTTAGAAACTAGAATGTTACATTCTTTAACCTGCTGATTATGCATTTCATATATTACTGAACAGTGCTTCATACTGACATTGGGCACAAAAAAATTTAAAAGTATATTCACTGGCCTTCACCTGAATTCACAGTAAAATAGCATGAATTCAGAATAACTAAAACAGAAATAAATGCTCCAGATTTACAAAAAGAACTGAACCAATCTCCTTATAATGCATGGCCAACAACACTGTGAACTGTACAAATAAAAGACAAATATATAATTTCAGATCAGGTTCCTTGTGCCCACCATCAAAAGATCCCATAATAGCACCACTAAAATATTATTTGTAGGCACTGATTGATAAAATATCTGGTAGAATTTAAGAATTCATAACCCCTTCAGCAGGACTTTCGGAGATGATCCTTGTCTCCTATTGCAAGGTATGGTAGACCTAACCATTGTGAGTCTACAGGCCAATATTTCACTTCTGGGTTGGTCTCTGGAATTTCATAAAATGCATCAAAATATGAAAACAACGTTGTGCCATGGACAACTGCGATATTAATCAGTACATGCCTGAAAAAAAAGATCAAGAGCAGTGAGATAAATTTGTACCACACAGGATTTCATTTCATTTGTTTGTTCTTGAATTTTAGTCACTATAAAACCAAACATCAAACCCAATACCTGCTTTCTGTATAATCCAAGTAAATAAATAGAATGTGAGACCAAGTCATCTGTAAATTGTCTGGAGGAGGCATAACTCCATGAAGTAGGCCCAAAGGCGTGTCTTAGCATTGGTTGATGAGATCAAGTTATCCTGGAGGTACTTACACGAAGCCCTTGACAAGTACAATAATTTACTCATACTGTCTATTACCACTATGAATGTGTAAAATCAATACTTATATTTACTTAAGTAAAAGAAAATTACCAATTACATAAGACTGGAAAATATGTGTGAACAGACTGTAAATGAAAGGCTAATAGTTTTTGCTGAGGTGTTACATTTTTAGGTTAGGATTCAGTGTGACTGGTAGATCTTGTGAACCAAGAGTAAATATTTCCTGTTGAATATCTAGTTAAATGTAGACTCCCAAGGGTCTAACAAAGAACTCTTATCACTGTGAGATCGCAAGAACTGCAGATGTTGGAGTCAGAGACAACACAGTGTGGAGCTGGAGGAACACAGCAGGCCAGGCAGCATCAGAAGAGCAGGAAAGTTGACGTTTTGTTTTGGGACCGTTCTCTTATTACTATACTCTGAATCACTGCAATTTATCACATGTTCACATAGACTTCTTTGGGAGAAAAATATACATTGTATATGAATGTGGCTCAGACTATATGCTACTAGACAAATTTATCCAAATTAAACAGGTGAAAGTATAGAAGAAGCAACACTGTAATAACAAGCTTTCTTTTTTCATCAAAATGTCAAAGACACACTTCCTGCATTAACTGGGCAATGTAAAATATTGTCAGTGATATCTTCTGTACTCTGAGCTGCTGAGTCATCTCAGACTCCATGTGATCAGTGAGCAGGGCTCAGGTTGCCAAATATAACATGGCAATCAGAAATTCTGGCAACAGAATAGGCCCCACAGAATAAATTGCAGTAAAAGAAGGGTTAGCTCCACTGAATGAAAATCTGACTCTGTCTTTCAATTTGAACATAGCCATTGATCAAATTTATACTTTAAAATCCTCAGAGGGGTCAAATGCATTGAGTCACAACACATAAGAAATTTAAGTACACAAATTCCTATTCACATTCTAAATTCTTAGGTGCATTACACGATTTGGTCAATTATCTCCAAGATTACAGTTTGAGGGAGGGTGCAAGTCACATGTTCAACATAAACAGTGTTAAGAGATGGATCATTGTAGATGATTGACAGTTCCTTTTGAATCACATCGTTAGCTATTTAAATCCTGGAAGTCCTAACTAACCAAGTAAAATTTTCAAACTCAGGAGAATGTAAACTTGAAACTGTAAAGAACCAGACTATTTACAATCCACTGGTGGTAAGTGATAAAAAAGAAGGAATTATTGTGTATGCAAAATATTCATTCAAAATAAGAATAAACAAAAGCATTTTACTGTATATGAGCATGTGTTATTTGTTAGCATTTATTCATTCATATATCCATAATGAACTAAAAATCTCATGGACTGAATCTTCTTTGGAATAGTGAGGGCTGTGTTGAATTTTTTGGAGAGTTTCTCACTGTAAGACCTAGCAACATTTCTCACTAAATCAGCTTGTTAACTCCCATCTGAACCCCTATATCCGATTCAAGCCCCATCTCACCATGCCCCATTCCCAGAATAACTTACACCCACTCAATATCTGCCAAAAGACAGATGTGCCTGGAGATATTTAAAAGGCCGCTGTGCACTTGGAGGCACTCTGACATCCCAAAGCTGCCCTGCTTCATAATGGACAGATTCAGAACATGTCGGTGAAGGGAAGATAGAACCGCAGTTTCATCACAACTGGGACCTGAGGACCTAGTTGAGGGGTTGATGCAAAGGAGGGGGATCCTCTTCCCAGAAGACTGGCTGAGGAGACCACAACACCACATTCTGGCAGCCTGGTCTGAGCTCACTATATGAGTTAGTGCAGTCCCAATGGTGCAGAGAAACGGCCTGCAGTGCCATAAGAAGGTCAGTGACCTTCTTCACTCTGCCAACATATGTGTCACACTCTTCTCTCTGCTACCTTACTCTATCCCAGCTACTGCACCTTCCTTCCATCAACATTCATTCTTTGTCATTCTCGCTACTGCCTGCAACATCTTCCCTCACCTCCTCTCACACTCCCCAACCTGACAAACCCATTAACCCTGTAAGGCCTTGTGCTGCCTACTTACTCCCTCAGAACATCTCACCATCTTTTCCCCACTTGCAGCTTCACCACCAACTTTGGCCTTTCTTGTTCTCTCACTACAGGAGGAGATAGCCACAATAGGGCAGAAAGAGCCTGGACATGTGGAGCGATGATCAACATTAGATTCCTCAGCCCTAGGAGGAGAGAATCTTGGCATTCACAGGAGAATTTTAGGACCAGCTCCTGTGGGGATGCTGAGATATCCATGTCCCACTAACTGAGTAAGTACCACTCTTCACTCTACTATCCTACCATCAGTGCCTTTCACTTCACAATGCTTTCAACCATTGGATGCAATGATTTCTCTCTTTATTTTGGCTGGCAGGTACCAGCCGGACGTCCACCACCTCCGTAGAGAAATGACCTGCTCTGCTGGAAGCCACATCTTTGACCTTCTGAGGATGACAGTATACAGCCCTCAGAGGAAGCATTAGCAAGACTGTCACCAGTATCTCCACACTGGCTCAGATACTGACATCTCGGTGAGAACAATAGCTTTAGAAAACTGGTGAGCACCTCACTGTGACAGTGCCAAAGCTGGCCAAGGAAGAAATGTTCCAGGTCACTTGGCACTTGGAGGACTGTCAGAGACCAGGAACAAGCTCTATCCCAGGCTATTGTTCACATGCACAGAGGGGAACAGGAGTGGCAGATAGGAATGTGGGGCACAATGGCCTTCAGAACCCAGAGGTGGCAGATTGCAGCTATGCATGTGACTGTCTGGCAGGCTTAATGTACAGGTTGATGGTTGCCATGGAGACCCAGTTTCAGCACCCTCAGGATCACACACCTGCCCTCCATCTCTGGAGGCCATGGGTCCACAGTATCTAAACATGGCAACAGGGAGCCTCCTGTTTAGGAGATAACCATCTGGTGGGGGAACTACATACAGCCCCCTCAGAAGTCTCCTGTCAGATTCTCCATTAGTGGCTGGGCCCTCCAACCTACTTGACCCTGTGAACCACCTAAAGCTGAAACTGAGGAAGGTTTTTTTGCCCCTAGCAAGAAGACCTTTGGCAAGTCTGGGCATCCAGACACAAGTGGCCCCAAGCCCATCCAACCAAATCTCCAGGACTAACATTCCCCTCTGCCAAGCAAGCTCTCTCCACCCCAGCTATGGAACCAGGCAAGGAGGGAAAGATCAAAACTTATTCAGGGCACTTTAGTGACACAGGTGACATTGCACAGTATACGAATTCACGTGCTTGTTTTGGCATTACATCTGTGTGTTTGAGCCTGTGTCTAGCCTCAGATGTGCCAAACTCACATCCACACAGGATGTACCATGGATCCATGTCTGTATTACAACGAGTGGAAGAAAGATGAACAAGGTATCCTGCTGACACCATTGCTTCTCATCCTAAAACATCTCTATTCCTTGGCCAAAAGTGCTGGTGTGAGTTAGTGGCCAGCGATGTCCAGTGCCCAAAAGTGTGCAGCAAACAGTGAACCAAGGCCGAGGACAGCCAGGTCTGTGTCCTGTGCAGTGCATGGGTCTTGTGTAAAGTTGTTTCCCTTTAAAGGGCCTCCCCTGATCAGAAAATGAACTGGAAACCAGCCATGTGAACACTGTGTCTACAAGAACAAGTCAGAGGCTGTGAATTCTGTGGCAGGTAACTCACCTCTTGACACCTCGTGCCTGTTCACTGTCAACATGGCTCTAATTGTCCATGGGGACAGAATTATATGTGGCTCATCCTATCATACTTTACTTCATCTGAAAATACACATGGTCTTCACTCTCCGCAGATAATGATATCGAGATTGGTTTGAGCTTCCTATTCCAGAAGTTTCTCTTACCAAGACTTTTGAATGGTCTTTTTAATGCCAACACATACAATGTTAAAACATTAAGCACTCATAATGGCAGTTTCCTAAGCTTGCAGCTTCCTGCCTCCCAACACTAGGTGCTGTTGTTGAGCTTCTATTTTCCTCAGCCTGCACTGGTGGCAGCCTCAAGTCTTAAGATCCATTCTCCAGCTTATCAAATTACTATGAGTTTTCCTATGTAGATATGAATATAAAATAAGAGTTTACCTTTATTCTAGCCTTAGAATTTATCCATAATGTCCTTTCACTCCAAATTCCTTTTTACTTCTGCAGCTATTTTATTTGCTTTTCCCACTCAATCCCTGACCTTATTTATTTATGGAATCTGAGCACTAATAGCAAGGCCAGCAATAATTGTCCATCTCTAATTCCCCTCGAGTGGGTGATGTGAATTGCCTTCCAAACCATTGCGGCCCATGTGAGTAGAGATCTTGTGGTGCATTGGTAGTGTCCCTACCTCTGAGTCAGGAGGCCTGGGATCAAGTCTCACTTGCTCCAGAGGTGTGTAAAAATATTCCTTAAACGGATTGCTTAGAAAATATCTTGGAGTCCATGTTGTGTGGTTAAACCCACAGTGCCTTAGGTAGATTATTTCAGGGGTTTGTGTCAGTTATCTGCTTCTCTAGGCCTGTCTTGCCTTTGCCTCCTGTCAACTCTTTCCTTGCTGTATTATGGCCCCCTGTGAGGAAGGCTGTAGTAAATTACAACACTTCTTCTATTTTACATTATAATCCTATAGTCACACAGCAGTGGATCTTCCGACACACTTGGAGCATTGCCACATGGTTGTTAAATAAATCTACACAATTGTTGAAGAGTAAAGTGGTTTTGAGCCATCTTTTGCCATTAGAGAAAGATCATGTGGAGACATTAGACAATTGCAGCAGTTAATTAGCACAAAGATCTTTCAATATGTTATCCCTGAAGAATTATGAAGAGCGAACTTAGACACCAATGCTGCTGAAGGTATGATTGTGGCAATACAGAACTTCTCTAGAAGAAAAAACCAACATTTGTTAACTTTATTGGGAAAATAAAAAGACTCAAAGTGCAACAATTATTACCATCTTTAAAACTTACTTTGCAAAAAGAAGAGATCGCAAACAATAATGATAGTTTGAGAAATTGTTTAGTTTAAAGCAGATTTACCAGAAACTATGGAGGTAGTAAAAATTTATCTGTCTCCAGAAGGCACAGAGTAAGCGATCACTTAGCCAGCAAGAAATCGCGACAAGCCACCAAGCCACAGTCACAAAGGCCAGGTTAATTATTCTTTGATCTGTGCATCTGAAAGAATAAACACAATAAAGAAATCTTTAACTGGAACTGCAACCTATCTCCTTATTTTTGATCATAAATCTCTCTGTCATGTCACCTTTCTCAATGTTAATGGCTGTGTTCCCCAAACAACTTTATTGTACTTGTCTTTTTGTCACCCAGCTCGACACCTCTGTATTTGTGTTATGCTATAGCTTTTGTTTGCTCCCTACGTGTCCTGCCTCTGGCAGGTTATAGGGTGCATTAGGTTGAACAAACTTGGTGGAATTTCTGTTCAGTTATTCCAATTACCTCAAACACCTTCTATGTTTTCTGTCAGTATTTCCATGCAGTTTTGGACAAAATAGATGTCAGCACACTCCAAGTTAGGAAATTTAGAATTTATAAATACAATGAGTCCTCCTCAATTGCCCACATTTATATCAGTTAAGAATTTGTTTCCAAACTCATCAAGTGTTTCAGCATCATTATTACTGGATCATTTCAACGGCCTTCTCTACTGTGCATTTGTGATAACACACCCAGAAAGCACAGTGAAGTTGCGCAATCCTAAAGGTTTAGAAAGAAAGACAAGTAGAATTCTCATTTGGGTGAACAACTACTTACTTCATCTTCTACTTGAATAATAGCTCCATGGATCGCACTTCCACCTTGGAATCAGAAGGTTATGGGTCTTTAGTCCCACTCTGGAGAATTGAGCATGTAAACAAATACAGAGAGGGCACTGCAAAGCGAAAAATGCCACATTTTGGGGATTTGTAGTTAAATTGAAGTGGCACCTGGCCTCTCAGGTGGATGTAAAAGATTCCATGGAACAATTCAAAGAAGAGCAAGAGTGTTCAATATTTATTGCTTAGCCAATGTCATTAAAAATGCTTTACCAAATTGTGCAAGAAAGTGGTAGTCATGCTTCTTTAAGTTGCTACAATGACAGCATTTCGAAGTGTGAAAGTGGCTGTGAAAGATCAGATGTTATGAATCAGGAGACATAACATTGTCATATTTCTAACAAAAAATTATGCCAACTCCTTATGAATTTTAATCATCATTTACTCTGGAAGGATGTCAAAGTTAATTCATGAGGCATTTTTTGTGGAACAACGGTACAAGTTCCAAACTTATAATTATTGTGGATGAGAATTTCCCTCAGTCAAGATTCCACCCACGTACAAAGAGTTAAATGAGGTCCAGTTATCTGACAGGATATTTCAGATAGTAGGACATTGTCAAAAATATATAGCTTAATTCTCAGACAATTAGTCATACATTTAATACATTAACTGTTTCAGTGCAAATCTATTTTTCAGATTTAATACTGACTTGTTGTAAAGTTCTTACCTTTTCAATTCAAGTGAAATCACATAAATAATGTGGAAGGCAACACAATTCAGTGCATAAGCATTCACTGTTGGTTTATAAAATGAGAGGATCGTGCTCAGCAATGCAGCAAGAAAGACAACCCGTGAAAAAGACTTCCTGCAGGGGGAAAGAAAACACATTTCAGTAAATTCTGGAGAGGATGATTATTTTCCAAAATCAAATTCCACTTCAGAAAGATAGAAATGTTCACATAATTTCAATTTTCATTTTGGACTTTTAGCATTTCTAATTTTTTTTTAATTAAAGGGACTCTGTAAGCTGTTTTCTGAACATTGTGTGCACATGTAGACATGGTATGTAAAGGGATGGTTGTTTAGCTCAGTTGGCTGAACAGCTAGTTTGTAATACAGAGTGATACTCACTGAGATTACAATAAGTGCTTCGCCTTTTCAACTTCACTCTTCACCTGAGGCATGCTGGTCCTGAGATTAAACTCACCACCAGTCATCTCTTGCTTTCCTATTGTGAGTTGGGAATACATTGGTGAGGCCACTTTCAGAATACTGCCTACAATTCAGGTCACCATTCTTTGGAAGGATGTTATTAAACTTGAGAGGGTGCAGAAAAGATTTACAAGGAAGATACCAGTTTTGGAGGGTTTGAGTTATTGGGAGACACTGAATAGGCTGGGGCTTTTTTCCCTGGAGCATCGGAGTCTGAGGGGTACAGGTTTATAAAAATCGTGAGGGGCATGGATAGTGTGAATAGCCAAGGTCTTTTTTCTCCCCAGGGTAGGGGACTCCAAAGCTAGAGGGCATAGGTTTAATGTGAGAGGGGAAAGATCTAAAAAGGACCTGAGGCGTAACTTTTTCATTCAGAGGATGGTGCATGTATGGAACAAACTGCCTGAGGAAGTGGTGGAGGCTGGTACCATTACAATATTTAAAAGGCATCTAGATGGGATGAGTAGGAAGGATTCAGAGGGATATGGGCCAAATGCTGGTAAATGGGACTAGGTCAAAGAGGGATGTTTGGTCGCACAGATGTGTTGGACCGAAGGGTCTGTTTCCATGCTATATGACTCTACAGAAATTTTACTTTTCCAGGAATATGGGTGGAAGCAGGTACTTGGACCTGGATGTTGCTCTCCATTTGATTACTCTCCAAACTGATTACATAGTTTTAAAAAGCTAGGAAATTTGGCCACAAGTGATATAATCATCTAACTACAATATTCCCAAATCTTTCGACTCAAATGTCTTCACCCTCAAAACCATCACACACCTAACTTTCAAATCCAATTATCCTCCAATTGCACTTGTTCTGAGACCATAATGTTACAATCACATTCTCAATTGTAGCAGGAAATAAAAATCACTTCCTAAAAAAAGATTATTTAAATATTTTGAGCATATTAAGCCACTTTCATCCCCACTAGGACCTGCCTTGTATTTCCTGTTTTATTGGATGCATTTTTATGATGCCATACAAACACTTGGTAACTTTAGTAGTGATTGTAATGAATTCAGCCAGGTTGACTTTGTAGAATATGAGTTCCCTGATTGGGGCTGTCAATCTGGTCCAATCATAGAACCCTGACTGACAGATAAGAATAGGAGTGTCAGACATTCTGTTCACTCTGAGACCTGGCTCTGAGGGAGCTGGATCAGTGCCAAGGACTCTTCATGTGTAAATGACAGGTAACTTGGTGACTGGACACCGGCCTCTGTGGAGTTATTTCAACGTTTCCGAACTGTACATTCCTAAATATCATGAAACAAACACAGAGAATGCTGGAGAAACTTAGCAGGTCTGATAGTATCTATGGAGAATAATAGTTAACATTTTGCATTTTCTGTGTTTGCTTCAGATTTCTAGCGTCCACAGTGTTTTGTTTTTATTTACCTAAATATCATGTGCCTAGCATGTACGAGTCATGGTTAGATGAGTTGAAACATACATTTTAAGAGTCAAAAAGGAAATGTACATTATGCATTTGGTGTTTTGTTTGGGGTGAGTGCTGTGCTCGCAAGAGTGAACGTTAACAGGCTTTATTATGATAGCAATATACAGGGGATTGTAATTGAGGACGTCGCTGTTTTGGTTTGGGAACTGGTACCACAGCTGGGTATCACAGCTGGGTACTACTTTGTTGTCTGTGTGACTTTCAACATCAATCCATATTGAAGCATACCCTAAATCTCAGTTTGTACCTTCGTTTGAAGTGGGTACGTGACCTTCCTGAGTATGAACAAGCAGATGCGTTTGGTATCTACCTCCAATATGATGTGGTTGTACTTAATTACCCCAGGCCTCTTATGTGTTCTGGGATTTGCTGTCAAGGTGGATACCTGGGCCTTAGTTATGTCCTTTCTATTTCTTTCCAAGCAGATTTCCCTCTATATTGTGTTGTATTAGTGGTAACAAACTTAGCAATAAAAACAGACACAGAAGTGGAGAAATATGCATCTGGTTGCATTACATCATTGCCAATACTTATGTTCTAAATAGCTGCCAGGCAATGGAAGAATGGGTGTTATTTAATCTGTGACAATTTCCGAAAATGCAGATCACTCAAAGAAAGGGCAGTTAAGTTACTTTAGTTCATGTAATGGTGATGCATTTGAAAATTTGAAGGATGTACTTGGAGGATAAATGGGAAATCTGCTATAGAACATAGAACAGTACAACACAGTACAGGCCCTTTGGTCCACGATGTTGTGCCGAACTTTTACCCGAAACCTAAGGTCTATCTAACCTCCACCGCTACTTTATACTATCATCCATATGCCTATCTAATAGCCACTTAAATGCCCCGAATGAGGCCGACTTCACTACTCTCTCCAGCAATGCATTCCACGCCCCGACCACTCTCTGAGTAAAAAACCTATCTCTGCAAAGGACATACCTATGCAAAGGAAGAATTTGAAGATTAACTAGGAATACTAGAAAATAACATTTTGGAAGTTTGGCTTGGAGCCAGCAGTATTCTTTTTCCACATTAAATAATTAAGGTTGGAGTGATGGA
Organism: Ginglymostoma cirratum; assembly: GCA_024137785.1. NCBI lineage: Eukaryota > Metazoa > Chordata > Chondrichthyes > Orectolobiformes > Ginglymostomatidae > Ginglymostoma > Ginglymostoma cirratum. Next base: position 24,231,198 of record JAHRHZ010000043.1, read on the forward strand.
CGGAACGTTGCAGTTACGGAAAATTTGAATGGGTCAAGTTTGGATGGGGAACATGTGCAGAGAGATGAAGTTTCAAGAGTTGGGGCTGAGGAAGGGTTTTGGCCTTGGAAACTGCAGAACCATCAAGGGCAGAGGTCTAGCATATTTAAAAATGAAGAATGGAGGTTGGAAACCAAAAAGGAAAATAAACCAAAAACTCACTTTGAGCTTGGACAACCTGTGAGGCAATGGGTTAGGGTCAACTTGGGAAAATTTTGGATGGCCAAGGAATTTAAAAGAGCTTTGTGATTAACATTAGCTATCTCAAATCTTGGGATGGGGAAGGCAATGAATGTTGTGAGATGGGAGAAGGCATAGCTTCTGGCTATCTAGAAACTTACAGACAGAAGCTGTGAATATTGGTATAAGCAGTTTAGTACTTCACCGGCAGGCTGTATTGTGCCACCAGTGGTACAAGGCACACAACTACAGAATGACAGGAACAAAAACAGAAGTTGCTGGAAAAGCTCAGCAGGTCTGGCAGCATCTGTGTACAAAAAAAATCAGAGTTAATGTTCCAGGTCCGGTGATCCTTCCTCGGAACCGGGTCATTGGATCTGAAATGTTAACTCTGATTTTTTCACAATATAGAAGATGGCAGTTCCTTTACCCTTTCTTCATCTCAAAGATTTCTGAGGATAATCACTTAAGCAGTCGTATCAGGGCAGCATGGTCACACAGCATTTTTCTTATCACTGGTGCCTGAGCAATGCTGGATGTAAAAGATTTATATAGAAGTTTATCTATTAGTAGCATGCACAATTTTCAAAGGGATGAACTTAATACTTAGAAGGAGTGTTTTGGCAATGCTATTAATTAATATTGTTACTGCAATCAACTTAATGTCAAAATGTTTCTTAATGTTTCTGTGGACCATTATGGAGGATTGATAGTTTGGGAATGTGCCACAATGATTTCCTTCATCAATAATATGGCCTCAGAAAGCTCTCTGGCAGAATTAGGAGTTTAATGTTCAATGTGTTGAGGCCTAATTTTGTGATGTTGTATATACTCCTATTGAATACAGTGCTCAATCCTTAAGGTGGGTGAACATTCAGCTCTGCATTTCTTTGGTTATGGAGGGCATTTTGGTCTTTCCATGAAAGGCTGAGCTCCCTTTTATATAATGGTCTTGATCACAGCAACAATGTAGTCTGCAGCAAACAAACACTCTGGGTGGGAAATCTTCTACTGGAAGCCCCAGGAACATCGTATTCATTAGGTAAGAAAAAATTATATCCCAATCGTACACACTTTCAGAGCAATAAAATCATACTTGAGCTCAGAGGAAGGTGCGACTTTAAGATCCCAGCTTCATATGGGGATATATCATGATTGTCTTGCCACTTGAAATATTGGCCAGAATTTGTCAGAATATTGAAACATATAAACATAAAAAAGAGCAGGAGTAGGCCATTCAGCCCTTCAAGCCTGCTTCACTATTCAATATGATCATGACTGATCATCCAACTCAGTATCCTGTATGAATTGGAACTTCTGACATATCTCAACTGATACTTTCTGGGTTGGTCCTTTTGAATATTGAATAGCAATTTAAATACTAACAAAATATTATTACCTGGTTGTGATGAATGTTGGTAAGTGTCTTCTGGGAAACCACAGCATGTAACCAATTGCTAACACCCACAGGATGGATAATTCATCTAATAACTGACCAAAATAGCTCAAAGTCATGTGGTAGTATGCTGAGAAAAATCCTGTTATAAAGTTGAACAATGAAAAAAAAATCAATTTAATTAAATAAAGACATTAGCATCCAGACATGAGCAAAAATATCATTTCCAAACTCAATTTATTTCAGCCTTTATGATTGAATGAGGAAATCTGTCACGTAATATCTTACAAACCAGACATGATGCAGATACAGTCTTTGATCTGCATAAGTTGATATCCGATGAAGCTGTAGTTGTGTCTTCTGTATTAGTTAATGATTGTATACACGTCACCGCTGCCCTACACTTAGATAAATGATTCATGGATTCCCTCTCCATCGAATTATAGCAGTGGGATAGGTCCAGAGATCTTCTGCCTCAGCAAGTCTGTTCTTGCTTCTGTTTAAAAGGTTACTGGGGCTTCCAGAAGATGTTTAAAAGAATGGGAAAGGGGTACATTGTGTCCTGTCTCGAATTCACAGTGGCTAATAAATGTTTTTGCTTTGTTTTTAATCTTTACTCACCTTATTTTGCAAAAGTCCATTATGTGATCTATTCATGTAACAGTAACATAGTGAAATAGTCTTCCAGGATAGCTCTGAACAATAACTCCTCTTAATACATGGCTATGAAACTCTTGACAATGGTCTAAATCAGCAATTGAAAGCAAAGGTGAGAAATTGCAAAATAGAGTAAAGTAATGGAAAGTTATCAATAGCAGGTGTTTTTCAACATAGAAAATATTGTAATTGGAGTACCACCATGAATCAGTCTTGGAATCTTTATTACTTGTAATGCAGAAATAGTTTAGAAGCACTTGAAGGTACAAAAGAGGAAATAAGGGAATGATGCTAAATTGCGGAACTTGATCCAGAAGAACTTGATTTGTTTTAAGTATCTTTGCCAGTAGGTGGCAGATATATTTCAGTGTGGATAATTGTAAAATACCAAATATAGGAGGAAGGATTCAAAATACACTATAACTTGAATAATCACAGTGCATTAATCAGAAAAGTAATCTTCAGGCTCACTGTGGACAAATTAAAAAAAAAACTACTGTGGAATAACTCTACATTGGCTGGTTGGCCAAGTCACCTTTTACTTATACACGGAGTATCCTTGACATTGATCCAGCTCCCTCAGAGATAGCTCCCAGAGTGAACAGAACCTCTGACACTCCTGTTTATATCTGTCAGCCAGTGCTCCCTGATTGAACCAAATTAATTTCCCTAATCAGGGAACTCATATTCTATGAGGTCCACCTGGCTGACATTATTACAATCACTACACACTGGCTCTTTCAATATTCAGACCTCAGGGAGTGAGAAAATTAGCTGTTGTGAATTTGACATGTTCATTATTTTGCTTAAGAAACCTTGAGGCAAATTAGCTGCTAAATCAGGGAGAATGGGAACTGGATTCAGTTGTGGGCTGGGGAATTGTGTTCACCAATTTCTAGTATGCCTCACCTCTCAAATACACTTCTCCAAAGTAGTCAAGATGGCATCGGCTGCAGATCTATCTTTGCCTCGTTCACAGCCTCTCCCTGGAGTTGGGGTGGGTGGTTGTGGGTTGGGGCTGCAGCAGGGGATCTCTCCTCTTGCAATGTGAGAATAGTGATAAAAGTATGAAGTGGAATGTGTTTTGATGATAGAAAGAGAACAACTGTAGAGGGTTACTGTGAGGGATAGATGTGAGATGGCAATAGGAGAAGGGTGTGTGTAAATGTTTGTGGTTCAAATTGAAATTGAAGGACGTGGTTGGGGAGGAAGGAATGTTTGGAGCTCTGAGATGTGTCTGTCAGAGGAGTACTGTGCAGGAGAATGCCAGCGAGGTAATAAAATCCACCTGAACATGGACATTCACCTTTCATGACTTTAGGAGGTTATTTAAATTTTCTGGCAACTATCCAGGTTCTGAACAACAGACTCCTACTGCTAAAACTGTAAGCTACACTTAATTAGTTCACATCAGGTGAAAAAGCACATTCTGTTAGACTCTCCTCAACTCCAGGGAAGAGTCAGGGAACCGAGGGGCGTGGATTTTGGATAGCTTTAGAAACATCTTCCTTCTTTTTTGCCTCCAGAAGCCTTTGCATCCAAGGTTTCCTGCGGCCATTCTGACCCTCTTTGGGGCCCCTTTTAATACAAATCCTTGATTGACTGGATATGGAATGTGTCATTACAAAAGCCTGCTGACTGAACAAGTGAGCTCCTGACTAATTACTGGCCCTCTGTGAAGGTTTATTCAAACAAAATTAGCCCATTTGAAAGCAAAATGCCGCAGATGCTGGAAATCTGAGATAAAAACAAAAGTGCTGGAGGAACTGGAAAAGGCTCTGAAGAAGAGTCAAATCAGACTCTGTTTTTCTCTCTCCACAGACCTGTTGAGTTTCTCCAACATTTTCCGTGTAAATTGTCATTTTTGGAAGGCCTGAAGTAATAAAGTTCTATACTATTTTTTTTCAATGATGATGGGATGTTTATCTGGTAAAAATTAGGTAAGATTAGACCGAAATAATTATACCTATTGATTATGTAAAATTTAATCATTACATATTGATTAATGCAACAGAGCTTTCAGTGTAGACTGCACTCAGGCAAAAGATTGACAAGTAATTATTACGAATTGTCACTTACCTACAAACATAATCATGACCCAGATGAGATACACAGCTCTGGACCTTTTCTGAGCATACGGATGTAATAGATACATCATTATAGGAGACGATATGAAGAAACTTACACTGCTGATCTGTAAATTGAAGTAAGAGGAAATCACTAAAAGCTTAACACAGAAGTTCTGTTTATATTAAGGAAGTCAAATAGAACGTTAGCCTTCATTTCAAAGGAAATAAAGTCTAAATGTAGGGACGGCTTGTTAGAACCATGCACTTGTAGTCACACATGGAAAACTGCGAACTGTTCTGATTTCCTTATCTAAGGAGAGATATATTGGCATTGGAGACAATCCAGAAAATGTTCACTAGGCTGATCCCAGGTATGGGGAGGGATTGCCTTATTAGAGGAGTTTGTGTAGGTTGATCCAGTGCTCACTGGGGTTTAGTAGAATGGAACGTGACCTTATCAAAACATATAAGATTCTTAAGGGACTTGTTCAATGCGGATAAGTTGTTTCCCCCTCATGGAGAATCTAGGAACAAAGGGCACAATCACAGATTGAGGTCACACTGTTAAGACAGAGATGGTGAGGAATTTCTTCCCTGAGGGTAGTAAATCTGTGGAATTCTTTCCCAGAGAGGGCTGTTTGTTACATTTATTTGAGTTTGAGATAGATTTTTAGTCAGTAAGGGTTATGGGGAAAGGTCAGAAGGGTGGAGTTGAACATAGGACATAGAACAGTACAGCACAGTACAGGCCCTTCGGCCCACGATGTTGTGCCGAGCTTTTACCCGAAAACTAAGGTCTATCTAACCTCCACCGCTACCTTATACTATCATCCATATGCCTATCTAATAGCCGCTTAAATGCCCCTTTTGAGACTGACTCCACTACCCTCTCCGGCAATGCATTCCACACCCCGACCACTCTCTGAGCAAAGAAAAGAATTATCAGATGAGAATTATCAGTTGAGAATCAGATCAGCCACGCTTTCATTGAATGGCAGAGAGGACTCAAAGGGCTGAATGACCTACTTCTGCTCTATAGAATATGGTTTAATTTGCCTGTCCATTACTTCAATCAGTGGCCAAGATTTTACAGGTCTCCAGGAAGCATACTGGGGGGTAGAGGAGGTGAAAATTCAGCCATGAGGGTGGGGACTGGCATGCCCATCATGCTACTATTGGCATTTACCATCAATGTAAGAGGTGGTGATTGGTCTGCTGGCCTTTGCACCCAATCGAGCGTTTTAAACGTTCAATTAAACACCATGCCTCATCCTGCTCCTGCTGATATTTTACTCTGGTGGCTTCCATGGTGGGGTAGAAGGGCAGGGTTTGACTCCCTCCTGATCAGGTATCGTTAGGCTCACAAGCAGGCTTGTCCCCTCCTTGGAATAACTGCCCGTCTTACGGTTGACTGTTGCAGCCTCAGCGTGACTTGCCCTGAACAGCCGCAGTGAGGTTACACAATCTGTCCCATGTCCCTGATGCTACCCAAGTTGCACTCCCAATAGTGGTCACTGCACCTTGTGACGCAGTGGCACTGAACAGCCACTTGACCACCAGCCCTTAGAGGGTGGGTCCTTGTCCCTTAAAGAGATGGAAGCCCTGATGCCAGACTGCAGTTAAAATTGGGTCTGAACTCCCAAAACCAGCTAAGAGACTTCGATCTTTTGGCAGGTGGATGGGGCCATCACTGTCCCATAAAACTCTGGCCGCTTAATTTGTGGTCTCCACCTGGCAAAAAATTAGTTAATTTGTTTTAAGTATTTGTGTAACCGGAACAATAGCTCAGTGTTGCTATTAGCTATGCTTTTATCTCAGTCATGCATCAGAAACTCCATTGTTTAATATATTCAATGGTCTAGAGGAAGTTCTGCCTTTGAAAAAATGTGAATCAAGCATTTTATATTTGAACATTTCAGATTAGCACAAATAAAATCATAGAAGCAAACAATATTTATGTGTTGACAGCAAAAATTCCAGCTTCAATGATAGGAATGAGCAATAACAATGAATCATGATGGACCTGCCTCATTCAAATCTTTAGAAGGTGGGCTGAACCAACTGCAAATCCTTGAAAGTTCAGGAGTTCTGCTACAGAGTTCCTGACAAGTTCCTTCAATAGCAACAGTGAACAGCCCTTTAGGAACAAGGCACTGGAACTATTTGTTTAGCAGAGTTGGAGCAGGTCAGCACATTCTGAGGAATGTGAGTTCTCCTTAGACATTCCCAGGTAGATGTACCTATCTTTGTTTGATACATATAACTCTTCCAGTAATTGCCTTATTCAGAATTTCGATGGTCGCAAACAAAAATAACTGGTAGCAAAGAAACGTGCAACTTTAAGCACTGACTTTCAGAAAGGCAAAAACATCATTGCGCTATGTCCATATTTTATGTGGAGCAAATTGAGTACACTGTGCATTTTAGAAAAGAGATGAGGAAATTCCTGGTAAAAATCAGTTACATTTAATTGTCATAATCAATACACTTTAAATAGCGCTGTTGTATGAGTTTAAGAAAGCATCGTCAATTGACAGATCTTGACAAGGAAGGAAGATTTGGCTTATATTTGAAGTAAAGACATCAACATGTGCAGCACTCCACCTCCCTCTTCCTTTACAATACTCAAACCTACCTCTTTGACCAAGTCTTTGGTTACCTGTCCGTTGGCTCAGTGCCAATTATTTTGTCCAAATTCATTCCAGTGAAGCATCATAAATGAAAACTGATGTTCTATGTTTAGCTTGACAAACGCTGCCAAGAATGTAGTAGAAAAGCACAGGGAAAACAAAGCCTCTTGTTTGTAAACTTAGTGACAACCAGGACAGACTCCATCAACACGACAGAAATGTAACCTCACTGGCCACAATCTACAAAACCAAGATTGTAAGCAGAAGTGTCACTGATTCTGAAATCAGTCATCTAGGTTTATGCCAGAAATGCAAAAGGTGCTGCCATTTTGTGTACCCATCAGAAAATTTTAGTGGATTTCTATCAACATTGTTTTTTGGTTGCTTCTCTTGACTCTGAAAGTTTCCAAACAGATTGCCGCTTGAGCAGACTAATTTACATTCATAATGTATAAAAAGACCATTCCCCAAAATAGCTCCACGTATCTTAATTCAGCTGACCTCTATTTAAATTCTTTCACGTACATTTGAAGGAGACATTGCTGATCGAACTACTGCATCCATGGCCAGACTAAAGTCTTTATCTCTATACGATTTGTGAATTGGGAGTCTACCAGTAACCAGTTGGGAGGTTCACTGGCTTTTTAACAGGTTATCAAAAAAAATTATTTTAGAAATTCACAGTACTTTTTAAAAAGCCAGTACTTGAAACACCTTACAAAGCTATGGACCGAGTGCTGGGAAATGGCACTAGGGTAAATAGATGGTAGATGACTGGAGAAGACATGATGGATTGAGAGGGGGAGGGGGGTTGGATTGAAAGGCCTCTTTCTGTGCTGTAATTCGCTATGATTAGGATTCTATATAATGACAGGTCCACTAGTCTCCTTCTGAGATTTATGATTCTGAACAGTTTAAGCTTTGGTGGTTTTTTCCAACTGCTTTAGTCTTGAAAACATTCTAAAACCTTGCTTCTGTTGATGTGATTACATTCCTAGTGACTGGGGATATTCCCAGCAGGGGAATGACAGAGAATGACTGCACCCCCACTATCTGGAGACCATTAGAAATATTTTTGAGAATCCTGATAGAAATGACAGATCTGGCCTTAGTTTCAACAGTGGCGTAAGTGGGAGATCAGCAACATTAATGAGGTATAAAATAATAGAATAAAAACATCAGGTAGTTAAGAACTGTACACTCTCCATGGAGAGGTAAAGATTCCTTTTTATTTGTTACCTTGGTATAGAGACCAGGCAGATCACAAATGGCGAATAATAAATTTAAATTCGCTGGCTAAGTATGTAATCAGCCAAAACAGATTAAAGTGTTCATAATTTAATGTAAACATTGCTTTAGTCAACTTATTTCAACCTATCTCTATGAAGCAGTTCAAACTGTCGCTGCCCATTCTAATTCTAGTCAGTCATATAGTTTAAAACACCATGACATTTTTGTGCTTAAGATTGTCTGAAAAAAATTATGAACTTACACAGGAGCTGTCAGTCCTTACCGTGTTGTAAAACTCAGCAACTTTCTCTGAAAACTGAAAATTGTCTTCACACCAGTCAATCTGAGAACTCTGATATGCAAACACGTTGGCCATCCTGAGTCTGTGCTGAAAGATTTGCATGAAGTAGAACCTGTGCTCATAAATAAAATATAAAACTCATCTGCAGAAAAAAAATAGAAAAACAAAATTAAAAGCATTTGTGTGGCTGGAACAAGGAGAGCGTGAAGCAAATGGTATGAATTATTTAAAGCCAACCTTGCAGGTATCTAGAGTAATCAGAACTATTGTCATGTGATGTCAGCCACAAACCGTCCTGGGAATTTTAGCTCAAGCTCACAAACAGAAAAATAATTCCAAGTAAACAGATACAGACGCCGATGCAATGAAACAGCTAGAGATCAGGGTGGACTGGATGCCAGAAGGTGCACTGCATTCCAAAATAAAAGCATTAATTCTCTTACCCAGTCTCTAATCTTTGCAGGGCTATATGAATATCTACACTCTTTCTAAAACAATTAAAGGTGGATGCTCTGAAACTAAGTAAACACAAAAAATTTTCATTTTCTTCCAAATGTACAACATTCGTGTCCGACATGCTGCCGGCTGCTGGAATTCTGTTGTATAATAGTGAGAAACATGTGCTGAAAACTTACCATTTAGGAGAAAAAACGAAAAAATCTTTAGTCCTTAAAAGGTTATAAGTTAACTCTCAATTGTTAGCTTAAAAGGCTGTGTCCTTTGGAATTTTGATCTTGTCAAACCTGCTTTTTCGTTCTGCTCTCCTTGTATTGTTGACAATTGGTTGAGAAGCCGTGTACATTCAATCAAAACAGGTGGTAAAGGTCTGAGATAAGTGCACCTTAATAATTTTTTTTATTTATGCAATGTGGGTGTCACTGGCAAAGCCAAAATTTATTGCCCAACCCAAATCATTCTTGAGAATGTCGCAATGAGTCATGTTATTGACACCTGAATTTTTTGCTCGGGTGTACAAAGGACACTGCTGGTACTTAAATCATAGAAACGCAGAATGGTTACAACACAGAAAGAGGCCATTTGGCCCATCGTGCTCATGTTAGTTCTCTTTAAGAGCTTCTCAGCTAATCCCACTACCCTGCTTTTCACCTATAGTTCTGCAAAATCTAATTGAGACAATCATGAAATTCCATTTGGAAAATCACTATTGAATCTGCCTTCACCACACACTCAGGTCATTTCAGATCCTAACCAGCTACTGGGCTGAATGTTACCAGAAATTGGCTAACTGTCAATTATGATGAGTTCCGTGAAGGGTTTCTCTCCATGAGACCTAACGAGATTTCTCACACTATTCTCTCAAATGAGCCTCATTACCTATGCACAATGCCAATATGGTGCCAGACTCTTCCTATTTTCCCCCCTGCCAGAGTTGGAAGTACTCACCGCTGCTGGGGCCTCTGGTAATCCTGGTGCTAGCACCATTGTTATGCTCAGCAGGCACGAGGTCCAGTGGTGCCAGACAAGTGTTTCCCTTCACAGCGCACCTAGTGGGAGAGTAACCAAAAAAGAAATGCTTCTCAGGGCACGTAGGTGGCACAGCAGACACCTCATAGCAAATACGAGTGTACATTCATAAATGCATCACTGTTTAAGAGCCAAGCTACACAGGTTACCCATCCTTAGCCACACCCCATCTTAGAACTCCATATAAAGGAGTGCTACTCTTTATTCAGTGCCTAGTGAAGCCTGTAGCTTAGCCATGTGTTCCACTGTCCCGCATTGAAGCCAGAGTAGTTGTGTCTGTCAACAACTCCCCTGCTGCAGTAACCTATGTGCTCCAATGCACTAAAGTCTCCCCACCACTGCGATTTTTGTGTTGTATATCCCCCTTTGCAATTTTATCCCTTCTAAATTCTGTCTTCAATCCCCACAATTGACATCCCAAACTGTTGACAATGATGACAAGCTGCCTGTGTCTACGTTCAACTGCAAGGTAAGACAGAAGAACTGTAAGCCTTTAAGGTTGGTGGTGGTGGTTGGGTTGGGGGGCGGGGGGGATGGTGCTGGGGATAATGCAAGAAGCCAAGATGGAGCAAAGCAGAGATGCTGTGACCATCCAAATAGGTGCAGACCAAATGCTCAGACAGCAAGTGCAGAGCTGCGAGATGGGGTCCAAACCAAGAGTGCCTGTCCCTGCACACAGTGTCCAGGCAGCATCTCTACATGAAAGGTGGCAGTGTGCTCCAAAGTGCTGCATTGAGTGAAGGTCCATATTGTAGGTGGATGAACATGTGCCCTGAGGGTGTGGAAAGGCTGGTCTATGAACAGGGTTTGTGGGCAGTCATTGGCCATGTTCCATGCCCTGAGACATTGAGGACTGCTGTCGAAGATAGAGGTCTGCAGGAGCAAGTGACTTTGACTTCCATGTTGAAAATTCTCTACGTTTAGTTTCTATCAAATGGCTGTGTGATTGGGAAACTACATGTCAGTGAGTCAAAATTAGGCAGTAATGACATGTAATGCTTTCAAATGAATGCAAATAGGCTTCTCACACCACTTATTCAGAAGATTCTCATCTCATCATTCAGTCCTTAAGCTGGAAAATGGTACTTCTTATCTTGATGTTGAGATTCTCATTTCTGCTAATCTCACATTTTTCCAACCGAAGCAGCAAAGCCCATGTTGTTCAGAAGCTATGAAGATTTTGGCCACTTTATAAAAAATGCTTTCCTCATGTCATGTCATTACTTCTTTTACCAATCACCCTAAATCTGTGCTCTTTGGTTCTTGAACTGTCCACCAATGGGAAGAGCTTCTCACTAACCTAGAGGTCCCTCACAACTTTGAATTTCTCAAACAAATCTCTTGTTAATCTTCTCTACAGCAAAAGGAACAGACCCCACGTTGCTAATTTAACTGAAGGTTCTCAAGCCCAAAACCTTTCTTGTAAATCTTTATTCTTTTCAATCTTTTCACATTCTTCCTGAAGTGTGGTGGCCAAAATTGGGCAGCGTACACTTCAGTTGAGGACGCACCAGAATTTTATACAGGTTTGCCTTGACTTTGTTGCAGTGCTGTATGTCTCTGTTTATAGAGTCCAAGATCCTATATAGTATATGAACTGCTGCCTTAACATACCCTTCCAACTTCAATGATTTGTGCAATATATCCCCCAGGGTGTCTCTGCTCTTGCATGCCTTTAGTTCTGTATCCCTCATTTTATATTGCTTTTACTTGTTCTTCCAAAACAGTTCTACTGTCTACTAGGCAGAACAGTATCTTCCAGACCTACACTGCCATATTTTTCCACATAAAATCCTGCAATTCCCTCCCCAATGGTATTGTGAGTCAACTCACAGCATGAGTTCAAGAAGGCAGCTCACCACCACCTTCTCAAGGGCAACTAGGGACGAGCAATAAATGCTGGCCGACCAGAGATGCCCACATCCCACAAATCAATAAAAAAAACTTCTACACTGTCAGTGGGTCAGAATCCTGGAACTCCCTTCCTAACAGCATCATAGATGCACCTGCATCATTTGGCTTTCTGGAGTTCCAGAAGATGATTCACCTTTCAAGTCACTGAGGGATCAGAAGCAAATGTCAGCCCTACAAGAGACAACCATACTGCATTTATGAATAAAACCTTGATGGGCTGAACTAACCTTCTTCTGTGCCCTAATGACACTGTGATAGCATTTCAAGCAGCAATTAAGTTTCCTGTAATAATATGGAACCCAGGTGTTCTTAGTGATGATGCAGAAACGTATTATGAAATTCTCTTGGGGTCAAGCAGATACCAAGATTCTAAACAGACTGGTTTAGTGTCAGACCGTTTCCAAGAGAGGGATAGAGATGGCTAGGGAATGCAATTTGTTGCAGATAATGGCCTCGGTCTTCCTAATATACCTTTATAAATGATATACTTAGTTGGAAGATATAACTGCTCATCCAACGCTGGATATCAGACTAGCAGTGTGACAGCTCAGAGATAATGGAGGATTGGACAGCAGTAGTGATGAGTTGAACTGTATGAAGTCCGGTAAATGTGGAAACTAACCTTGTGAAAGCAGGTCTGCAGACACAGCTGAAGTGCACCCAATTTATTCATCCTGGACCTGATGGGAAATAGCTACAGAGATGGTGGTAATCTTCTTGGAATCCTTAGATTCTGGAAAAGTCTCAGAGGGTTGGAAAACTGCCAATAAATCTGCTTTATTTAAGAAGGGAAGGAGACATTAAAAAACACAATAACTATAAACCAGTTAGTTTTACATCTGTTATTGGGAACATATCAGGGTCCTATATAAAGGATGTAATAACAGAGCATTTAGAAACATATTATGCTCAAGTAAAGTCAGCATGGCTTTATGATAATGAAATCATGCCTGAAAAATTTACTAGAATTCTTTGAGGTGATGCCAAGCAAGATAGATAAAGAGGAAGCAGTGGATGTAATATATTTGGATTTTCATAAGGCATTTGATAAAGTACCGCACTACTAAAAGACTGTTTAAGAAAATAAAAGCCCATTATGTTGGAGATTGAATATTAGCATGGATAGAGAATTGGCTAACTAGTAGAAGATAGAGAGTTGGGGTAAGGGCGGCATTTTCAGGATAGCAACCTGTAACTAGTGGAGTGCCATTGGGGGTCAGAGCTGGGGCCGTGATTATTTACAATGAATATTAATGATTTGGGTGAGGAAAGTGAGTGCACTACAGTTGGGTTTGTGGATGATTCAAAAATAGGTGGGAAGACAAATGGTAAGGATGACACAAAGAAACTGCAGTAGTTATAAACAGGTGAAGCAAGAGGGCAAAACCTTGGCAGATGGAATGTAATATGGGAAAACATGAAGCAATGTAATTTGACAGTAGGAATAGAGTGTAATATCATGTAAATGGAATATCATGTAAATGGAGAAGAATTATAGGAAGCTACTGAAGAGTGTTTTGGAAGTCTTAAAGAATCTCAAAGAGCTAGCATCCAAGTTCAGCGGGTAATAGGGAAGGCAAATGGAATATTGTCCTTTATTTCAAAGGGAATGGAGTACAAAATTAGGGATGCTTTGCTAAAACTACGCAAGGCACAAGTCAGGCCACAGATGGAATACTGTGAATAGTTTTGGGCCTCTTATCTAAGGAAAGATAGGGTGGCATTGGATGCAATCAAAAGAAGGATCACTTGGCTGATGCCACGTATGGAAGGACTGTCTTATGATGAAAGGTTGAGTTAGGTCTGTGCTTATTGGAATTTAGAAAAATTAAAGGCAATTTTATTGAAACATATAAGATTCTTAGTGAATTTGGCAAGGTAGATGCAGAAAAGTTGAATCCCCTTGAGGAAAGTCTAGTTCCAGAGGGCATAATCTGACAATAAAGGGTCACATATTTAAGGCAAAGATTTGGAGAATTCATCTCTCAGAGGGTATTGAATCTGTGGAATTCTTTCCTGCAGAGGCTGGGTCATTAAGTATATTCAACACAGAGATAGACTGATTTTTTTATTAGTAAGGTTTATGGTGAAAAGGCAGGAAAGTGGAATTGAGGCTGATCAGATCAACCATAATCTCATTGAATGGCAGAGTTGTTGGGCTGAATGGCCTACTACTGCTTCTATATTTTATATTCTCATTTCCCGTGTTGTTCTGCATTACTCATGGTGCATTGGGTATAATTTCTAAATTGCAACCCATGACTTTAAGTGATTCTCCCACTGGAAGGAATGGGTGTCACAAACGAAACACTGGGCTGACTTTTCCAGTGTTGAGTTTAAATTGTTTCGTTGTGTGAAATTCATGTTGACTGAACAACCATGGCTCGCAGTGACTTTCTCACGCAATCTTCCGCCAACCACTTTGACTGGAATCAGATGGACCCCTTAACTGGGTACCCACTGACTGACCAAAATCTCACTATGGAGTGGTTCCCTTTGACTTTCAGATATTACCATTTCACTGAAGCAATGTGTTTGTGGTGCTGTAGGTGTGACAGTGTCATTGCACAGTCCCACATAGCACAATGCCCACATCCCCATCACTGTTTAGTGCTCCCAAACATGTCAAGCTACCTGCCTCACCCTTTGTGCTCAAAAGATTAAGTAAAACTCAGATAGGCAGACTCCAAATAAGCACAAAGTGAGTCAGTGCTAGGAAACGAGGCTAAGCACCATAAGATGCATCTTACCTAAAGATAATAAGATGCATATATGTTCCTGTGTGCAAAGTGAAAGCAGAAGCATTCAAAGTTAAGTTTGAGGGTTCAAGTTAATTTTTGCTGAGATCCAAAATCAAGTCATGAAGGGCTGAAGCGGTACAAGACTTGGGCTGAGAGATGGTAGTTTGAAACTGGTGGTTTCCTGATGTCGACCTGCATACAAAGGATGGAGGATGCTGTGAGTGTAGTGAGGTGACCACTCTGACTTTCATGTCATGAATTTGCACTGTCTAGTTTCTCACAGAAGGAGAGGAGATTTGGAAGTGGCATAGAAATAAGGAGGGTTGGACAAATAATAAGATGCAAATGCACAAAAATAAGGTAGTCACCACTTAAGAGTGCAATTCATTCTGAAGTTGTCATTAACAACTAAAGCGTAAAATTGGGAACATTTTTCACAATGTTAATTTCCAATTTTTCATTTTCATGTTTTCCCAACATTCTCTTCACTGTTCACATTGCTTCAGGGAGGGGACAATTTCACCCTTAGTAATTGATATTTTAGTTATTTGTTTTGAAATGCATTCTGAACGACAGAAGCACTTCCGTTCTTTGTTCTTAGACAGCAATGTGCATCCAAAAGGAGAACTCAAAAATAAGATCAGAGGAAGTGTTAACTGAAAGGTACAAATTTCAAAAGAATTGCACCATCACTGAAGTTTCAATGTAAGTCTCTGCATGTGGACATGCAGCTGGAAATTCCTGCAGTGTAAGAGGGGTACAACACAGATCATCTGCAAGATGGGAGGAATTGGGGTGGGAAAATCAAGACAAGAGTTAACTTTAAGATTTCAGATTCCAAACACACCTACTTCAGACTCCTATTTATTGACTTTAGCTCCACCTTCAACACCATAATTCTAACAAAACTCATCTCCAAACTCCGAGACCTACAACTCTGCTCCCCTTTGTGCAGCTGGATCCTTGATGTCCTAAGCTGCAGACCACTATCAGTAAGGATAAGCAATAACACCTCCTCCACAATAATCCTCAACACTGGTGCCCCACAAGGCTGCATCCTCAGTCCCATCCGATACTCCTTGACTGTGTGGCCAAATTCAGATGAGAGAAATAGGTTAACTCATTAGGCACTGATATTAGTACTCGGGAGAAAGCCTGTATAGTTGGGAAATCATTTGCCAGTGTCCCGTCAAATCAAACAGTTATAGATAGGAGTTTAAATTAATTACTGGGGCAGGGGGAGGGTTCAACTTCTGGGAAATTTCAAAAATCAAAAAGAAGTGCGACAGAAGAGGAGCAGGCTAGTGAAAACATGAATGAAAATCAAAATGTGACAAGCAGAAAATATAAGCAGAAGAGTGTGGCAGAAATTAGAACCAGAATAAGTAATAATCGCAAGAAATTAAACCGTAAGGCTCTTTATCTGAATGCATACAGCATTTGGAACTAGATGAGTTGATGGCACAAATAGAATATGACTTGACAGTTATTATACATCATTGCAGGGTGATGAATTCGAAACTCAATATTCAAGGTGTTCAATATTGCAGAAAATTAGGCAAAAGAGAAAGGAGGTGGGGGTTGCTTTGTTAATCAAAATATCATTAGTGTGGTGCTGAGCAGTGGTGTAGGTGCAATGGCTTGTGGTGTGAAACTGTTTGAGTGGAAATAAGGAAGAACAAGAGTTGTCGTCTTTAGGCCCCTGAAGAATTGCCTCAGAATGTGTCAGGAAATAACAGAGGCATGTAAGAAGGGTGATTTTAATTATCATATTGAGTGGACAAACCAGATGGGCAGGGGTAACATGAAAGACAGATCCGTAGACTGCATCAGGATCTGTTTCCTAGGGCAGCATTTGCTATTTTAGATCTAACAATGCGCAATGATGTTGATGATCAAGAGATCTCGTAGTTAAGGACCCTCTAAAAGCTATTTGTCATAACATGGTAGAATTTTACATTCAGTTTGAGGGAGAAATTCAGGTCTCAAACCAGTAGGAAGAGCTGTCTAAAACAGGCTAGGCAAATAAGCTAAGGGAAAATCTGTAGATGAACAGTGACAGGTATTTCATAATGCTCGACAAAATTTATCCTGATCCAAAAAAATCGAGGAGGATGAATATTTGTGATTAACAAAGCAGGTCAAGAAGAATAGCCAAAGAAAAAGGAAAGGTATTCAAACTGGTAGGTCAGAGGATTGGGAATTTCTCAGGTGTCTGTGTGGGTTTCCATCAGATGTGCTGGTTTTGTTCAGAAGTCTGAGATGTGCAGGTTGGGTGGATTGGCCATGCTGAATTGCTCCATTGTGTCCAGGGGCGTGCAGACTCGATGGGCTGAATGGCTTTCTTTCTGCACTGTAGCGATCCTATGAATTTATTAAGAACCAGCAGCAAAAGACTCACCAGCCAATAAACAGGAAGAAAATTGCTTATGAAAGTAAATTGGCAAGAAATAGAAAAACAAACAGCAAGACTTCAACAGGTATATGGTGGTGGGTGTGGGTGTGGGTGTGGGTGTGAATCCGAAAGTGAGTGCGGTCACTTGGTGGATGGAAAATGGAAAATGGTAGACAATTTAAATCAATATTTTGCATCAGTCTTCACGATGGAGTACACTACAGATGTACAAAAGATATCAGATAAGCAATGTTCTAATGGGAAGAAACAAAAAGCAGACTATTTTTAAAATGGAAATTCTGAAAAAGTGCAGCAGAGAGATCTGGGTGCTGTTGTGCATGTAAAACGAGGAGTTAGCGTGCAGGTACAGAAAATAATTAAGACAGCAAATGGAATTTTGGCCTTTATTGTGTTGGGTTTGGAGTTCAAACACAGGGAAGTCTTGTTACTAATATACAGGCTGCACCAGGTGTACTGTGTACAGTTTTGGTGCCCAATTTAAGAAAGAATTTACTGGCACTGGAGGTAGTTCAAATGAGATTTGCTAGGCTGCTTCCTGGGATGACTTAACAAGAACAGCTAAACAGATTAGGCGTTAATAATTCGAGTTTAGAATAATAAGGGGTTATTTTATTGAAATGTACAAGATTCTGAGGCTGCTTGACTGGGTAGATGTTGAGATGTTTTTGCGAGCAGGGGAATCTGGGACTAGGGGACTTAGATACTAAATGAGGGGACATCTATATAAAAGTGAGATGTGAAGGAATTTCTTCTCCCAGAGGGTAGCAAATGACTGGAATTCTTGACTCGAGAGTTCTAGAGTTTAGATCACTGCTAATATTTTAAAAAGAAAGTAGTTGAATTTTTCAACAATTAAAAGTTTGAGGGCCACAAGGAGCTGAAGCCTGGAGTAGATCAACCATGATCTTACTGAATAGTGGGGCAGACGTGAAGGACTGAATGGCCTACTCCTATTTATGTTCTTTTGGCTTTTCTGGCTTTGAGCAACTCTGGAAACCATAAAGAACTTAAATAAAATTTTAGATAAAGCTAATGGAAGTCAATTACCAATTCTCTTGAAGGTGATTGATAGTCTTTTAAAATAGCTTTGGTTGAGTGGGATTAAGAATCCTTCCTGCTTTTGAAGGAATTTTCAGCTGTCAGGCAAGGAAAGGGCATGACCTGGAAAGGTGAGGCAAAAAAAAGGTCAATATTGGGGTCAAATCAATTACATAATGACTCTCATCATAATCATCTTTGTATATTTCTGACACATACATGTCCTGTTGATCTTTCGTGGCATGGGCTATGCCAGAATATGTATGCCACAAATGCCATTTCAGAACCATAACCAATAACTCCAATGATAGGTGTCAGAGAGCTAATCTCATTGTCCCCTACTTCATATTATTGAAAGGATATGCAGGTATTGTCTGGAAATGCAGAACAAAATGGGGCTCTTTTCTCTAAACCTGGATGGTTTTAAGATTATGTAAAGATTCGACAGAGTAAACTTAAATGAAATATTCAGACTTGCTGTACAGCGCAAAACTAGAGATTGCATATTTGCTTTTTGCTCTGCAGTCATGCTGCAACCTGAAGGTCTCCACAGAAAACACACAAGTCATAAGTTACCTGGTACTCCAGCCAAACTGAAATTACCAAGACACTCCAAACAAAAAAACAATACAGGGAACACAGCTCACAATACAAGACAATCAGGAAGAAGACAGGATTATATGAAGTAGGGTGGAGTGAAACAAAATCAGAAATCACTGGAAAAACACATCAGGCCTGGAAGCATCTGTGGACAGAAAGCAGAGTTTTGGATCCTGTGACCCTTCTCCAGAATGGTTCTGAATAATCACAATATAATCAACAATTTCTCGTTTTGTCAGGTAGACCAATTAATTCCAATACATGGGTCTGAATGCTAACTACAAAGAATTTACAAACATGTAGGCCACTGGGTCCAATTGGTCCATGTTTGTCTCCCACTCAAGCTCTCACTGATTCTACTTCATTTGATCCAATCAGCATTTGTCATATGCCATCTTCTATCCACTTAAACTCTGCAATACACTTTACAGCCTTCTGGCCTTAATATTGAGTTCAACAACATCAGATATTAACCACTGTTGCCATTTGTCTTGGGTAACAGACAGGATAAACCAGCCATGGAAGTATAGGATGTACCCAAGGTTTGGTTTCCTTTATTGCACTGTTCGAAGGCTGGCCTGAACTTATTGCAATCTACCTAACTTTCTCCCAACACAAAAGCCGCTTCATTGGACTCCTTTACATCGGTGAGACCAAACACAGACTGGGTGACCATCTTGCAGAACACCTCTGCTGCCCGTAGGAATGAACTTGACCTCCCAGTTGCTTGCCATTTCAATAAACCTTGTTCCCTGTCCTGCGCTGGTTGCAATTTTATAACGATACACAACACAAGCTTGAGGTACACCTCATTTTCTGCACTGTCCAAGCTGCAAGTCTCAATATTGAATCCATACCTTCAGAAATGGACTGCATTGTAAGTTCCCATTTTTCTTATTCTCTCCACACACCCACCCCTTCGACAAGCTTGTCTCATTTGTTTCGCTCTTAGCAAACAGGACCCATTCTCTTCCTTTTGCACCTTAAATTTACATCCATTAACAAACCATCTTTTGCTCTGGACCTCTACACCATCTGCCCGTTTGTTGCTTCTCCACCTCTCAAAAGTATCAAAAAAAATTTCTGACACCTTTCAGTTCTGAAGAATACCTGAATCAAAATGTTTCTCTTTCCACATATTGTTTTGCCATCATAATGTTTGTTACCTCACGTTTATACAGTCATTGAAACATTCAGCAGTTATAATAATGGATTATTTAGTCTTTTGCCAGTCAACTGCTAGGGCACCAAGTAAAAAAAATTTAACCATCTCCTCATATCGAGCACTCAAAATTACATTACTGGAGTGAAAATTCAGATAACCATGGCCCAACCCCTCCAGCAGAACCTACAGACCACAAGTTTCTTTTTGCAGTTCAGAAAACAGGAACATTCATGTCCCAGATTATTCACTGTTATTCTGACTACTTTGTATACAAGGTGAAGTGATCAAAACTCAAGAACAATTCTGGTCTCCCTGCTATAGGAAGGATGACGTGAAACTTGAAAGAGTTCAGAAAAGATTTGCAAGGATGTTGCCAGGGTTGAAGAGTTTGAGCTATAGTGAGAGGTTGAATAGACTAGGACTACTTTCATTGGAGCATCGGAGGCTGACGGGGTGACCTTATAGAGCTTTACAAAATCATGTGGGGCATGGGTAGGGTGAATAGCTGAAGTTTTTTCCCCAGGGTAGGGGAGTCCAGAACTAGAGGGCACAGGTTTGTAGCGAGAGGGGAAAGATTTAAAAGGGACCCAAGAGGCAGCTTTTTCACGCAGAGCGTGGTGTGTGTATGGAATGAGCTGCCAGAGGAAGTGGTGGAGGTTGGTACAGTATAACATGTGAAAGGCATCTGGATGGGTACATAAATAGGAAGTGATTAGAGGGATATGGGCCAAATGCTGGCAAATGGGGCTAGATTAATTTAGGATATCTGGTCAGCATGGACGAGTTGGACTGAAGAGTTTGTTTCCAAACTGTACAGCTCTATGACTGTATAATTATACACCCCAATGTTATATACAATGCATGCATCATCATTGTCACTGATGAAGATGTTTACACAGTTATAAATATTTACTTTGAGGTCCAAATTTCAACCACACTGGCTCCCTAAAAAACAGAAAATTGTATTAATTCTTAGTTTACTCAGGGATGACTTGGAAGTCACAATTGCTGAGGGTGGGAACAAAGTTTATGGCCTCAGATGCAACTTAAAACAGCGCAACTAACCTGTAGCTACAAGTAAAAAACAACTTATTAAAAACCCATTTATTTTTGAAAATTTATAACAAAACTAGATACATTAACATGAAAGCGGTATTCTGAACTTATTTTCTGTACAGAAATAACCTGAACAGCAACATTTCAAAGTTTAATACATTTGTAAAGTTACTACACTGAAAATTTATATTCAAATTCATTTTGCTCTAAAAAAATTCACACCACACTAAAAATAAAAAGTAACAAATTACCTATTTCTAATCTCAACATTTAGTTTTCTTTTAAAAAAGTCCCAGAGTTTATAAATATCCATTTTTCAATGGGTATCTAGAACTAATTCCATAATATACTGTTATAATACAAAGAGACTGTTGACCGAGTTTATACAAATATTTGAAAGCCATTTACTTTCCTCCTTATAAGTTTTTTTTGCATTTGTATTTAAAAACTGAACAAGCTTTTTCAGAAAATCTGGTACACCTGAAGCAAGACTCATAGTCTTTTTAGATTTCTATTCGACTACTGGTGACAGTTCCACCAGATCCATGTTTAAGACATTAGACAGCACGTTTACAGTCCTGTGACAACACCAATAAGTGTCAGGCAGCTGCAACTACAAAATATACCTTAATTATAATTATGGAATAGATTTTCATACTCAGATTTCTGAAAAAGATAGCTTCTTAAAACACTTCTGCTCACCGCTCTTGCATCAGTTCTGTTGCTATGGAAATGCCAAAACAATAAGTTGTCAATAATGGGGACTGGGGTTTTTGAAAAAAGACATTTCTGACAGATTGCACAGGCTATCATATTGTACACTCTAATACACAGCGACAACTGGATAATCCCATCCACATTTAACAAAAACATTGTCTACCAGACCAACTACACTATAAGGCACAGTAATGTCATAAACTCCAAACAGAATGCAGTGGGTTTGAGACAGGTTTTTATAACAATGTATAACTGCTAACCTTAGTGAGTTTTAAACAAAACGAATATCTATTACAAGAATCATTTGATCTGGTTTGGGTTTATTACTGTTGAAGTCATCACATTCTACCAGATAAGGCTTTGGACGCATGCATCCCGCTACAAACTTAAAAGATTAAAGAATGCCAGCTACTCAAGCTCCTTTGTCACTCTTTGGAATACCTATCAGTGGTGTGTTTGGAGTGAGGGCAAGAGAGGAATGAATAAATACTAATACTGGTGGGAAAGTTCTTGCCTAAAAAAAAATTACATGTTCATTGGGGAGGGATGCTAACTGCTTCTTTTGAAGGATACTGCACAAAGATAACAAATAAAACTCACCGCTACCCAAGTTTTCATGGAACACTTTGGTTTAAACAGTGGCAACTCTGACCAATCTAAGGCCACATTCCAGATCCCTCAGTAACCTGATGCTTTATCCAACTTGTCAGAAATGTGAGTCAGTTACTATAAATGCCTTTAAAACAAAACAGCTTATGAATTACATTTTTCATAAATACACATCGCCATAGCTACAGATACTGCCTCAGAGGAATGTCACTTGATGCGAATATCAACCACAGTCACAGTCTATACATTTTATTGGACTCATTCATCATCTTCGGTATCCTCTTCCCCATCGTCCTCTTGGGTCCTCTTTCGTTTCTGGCCTTGGGCAGTGTCTGTGAAGAAAGAATATATTTTAAACTATCAGATAATCATGTTTTTCTGGAAGTGAGAAGTGAAGGATTAAATCGCTATATTAACATGCAGAGTTAAGGAAACAGACAGTAGATATTTGGGAGAAAAGTATTCTGGTTATGTTGAGAATATTTGGAGAAGGGTCAGTAAATGTAATACACAGAAACACACTGGTTTGCTGCATTTTAAATTACATAAAGAAAAGCATGACAATTTACTTACCATGACTTAACAGAATAGCTAGTCTAATGAAATTACTACAAAATGATCACCTAAGGGATTAGGATTGGCAGTCATTCTGAAACGAGGGAATAATGAAAATGGGCTCCTTCTGGATTAATTGACCTCAAACATTTGACTACATTGTCTTTGCCTGTGGATGTACACATGTTTTTATCCCTTCCCACACCACTTCTTACCCCACTGTTAATTAATTATCCTCATTAAATTTCAGGTTGAAAATTTTCAGAGGATTTTTCTATTTCTTAAAGTATTTGGATGGAAAAAGGAGTCTAATTCCCCTAACATGCATTTGCAGAGATTTTTTAAATGGCACACAGATGGTTTAAGTTGTATAGATTATGTTATAGGTATACTTTAAATGGATGGAACAGTGTATGCAGGTCCTTCTCATACTGTTGGGATACACAAACGTTCAAGGTGGGTTGAGTTGCTTAGGTGGGAAAATGTTAAGAAAAGACAACAATGAAGTCATAAATAAGTCAAGCTGGTGAGCAGGCAGTGAAGGTTGACCAGTTCACACCGAAGACATTCATAAATAAAACTTTTGAGTTGCAGCAGGTAAGCACAGGAGAGTCAGTGAATGTGAATAAGATGGAGGGAATTAGTGCAATTATGATCAAGATGATGAAGAATACTTAAAATAGGATTCTGAATATTCAGAACATGGTACAAATATTCAGCATTTAGCTCTATATACATCCTTTCTATATGAATACCAATTTACAACTGACCTAGTCACTTCTTTCAAGCTTACCTTTGCATTCCTCTTCACCATCCTCAGCTTCTTCATCCTCATCCTCCTAAATGAAAACCATTAAAATGAGTTGGGCTCAACAATATCAGCATAACTCACTGTTATCATACAATTGTATATAACCATTTATAAATAATATCAACATAAAACCAACCACAAAGTTTGGTCACATGTACTAATTTCAGAAGATCTGATCTCTCACTAGTTTTGGACAGGTTGTTGCAGAAACTACACCGCAACTAAATCCAACAATGATTAGCTTGCACAGATTTGTAATTAATTTTAAAAGAAGAAAACTAGGAAATGAGATGGAGAGGGGAAACGATCCATCAAATCACTCCAGACACAGTGTATTACTTACATCCTCTTCTGCACTATCTTCGTCCTCATCATCATCATCATCTCCAAGTTCATCTTCATCCTCTTCATCCAAGACATCAAATTCCCCCTCTTCATCATCATCCTCCTCCTCCTCCTCTTCAACTACAAAAATTAAGACAGGTTAATGAATTAATTCACTGTAGGCTTTGAGATCCATATTTTAAATCCATAAGCATTTTCTTATTCTGAAAATGGGACCAATGGAATTAAATTTAAAAGACGAATTACCGACAATACAATGCACAGGAAAACATTTACATTCGGCAGACTGACACTGAAATGGCAGATTGTCCTATCAAGAGACTGAAGTTATATTCCAGAGTTTAGAAGAATGAAAAGGGATTTAATTGAAGTGTACAAGTCTCATACAGAGGTCAATGGGGCCACTGAATGATGAATATTTCCCTGGCTTTGAGGGCAGGTGGTGGTCGGCAGTCTACAACCAGTGGACAATTTCAAAATAAGCAGGTATTTAGGACTGACCGGAAGAGGAATTTCTTTATTCAGAGGATAGAATTCCAAAGAATCACTATCTTCGAACGGTCATGGAGATCTAGTTGCTAAGTATAGCCAGAGCAGACAACAGATAGATTTTTACATCTTACAAACATCAAGAAATACAGAAATAACTTGAAATGGCACTGAAGTGGATCAACCATGATCTTTTGAATGGCAGGGTAAGTCTGGTTAGCCAAATATCCTAATCCCATTCCTATACATTAAAATACTACGTTTTAGATTAAGAGATAACACAGCGTGGAGCCGGAGGAACACAGTGGGCCAGGTAGCATCAAAGGAACAGGAAAGCTGACGTTTCGGGTCGGGACCATTCTTCTAAAGAAAACAGATTATTTAGATTATTGTGTTTAGATCAAACTTGTTTCTGATGTATAAATATTATTATTGTGACATTACAAGCAGAAATTAAAACAGCAAATCTGGGTTTTAATGAAGATATTGCTGGACAACCTATGGGATAATCTCTCAATTTCTAAAGATTTATTGATCTTTTTCTTCATAGAGTAAATGTTCTGTAATAGTTGAGATTTCAGGGCTTCTCTTGATATATTGCACATAGCAAACACGTATTATTTAGAAATCACTATTGTATACCTGAATGCTATAGTGTTCATACAGAAATTCAAAGACAAGCCCGTGTATTGTTAATATTTTGAAATAAATTCAAACTATCCAAAGACTGGCGAAACACTCCCACTTGGTTCCATTAACAAACCCCCAGAGCAAATAGTGGTATCCAGCTTCTGAAAGTTGTCGGCTAAGAAAACCTTTCTGTAGTCATGAACAGGGAAACATTTCCGAAGCCATATCAAAAATTTGAACATTCCACTACTCTAAATATTTACTTTTAAAATTACTTTTAATAATTTATACTATGATCCTAAGATGAATCCAAAAAGTAGTCAAACAGGAGGATTAATATAACATTACCGTGTAGATATCAACTCATTAGCAGGTATTTCAACACTTACGTCCATCAGGTTTTGTGCATTATCAGCTTAGATCTTGTGTTATTTCTTACCATCTTCATTTTCCTCATCATCATCTTCCTCTTCGTCATCATCTAAACAGTCACCATCTCCCTCGACATCTGAATCTGGCGCCTCCTGATCATCCTGATCATATCCATCCAAGTACGTAAGCTGGGGGAGCAGCTTGAACATGCTATCTCTGTAGTCATTTAAGTTAGTCACTTCACAGTTAAATAAGTCAAGACTCCTCAAATTCAGAAGTTTCTTCTGTTGAACAAGAAAATAAATTTATTTACAAAAATAATACATCAAATATTACTCAGTTTGGTTCTCTTTAAAGTTCAGTATCAATCGCACAGAAGATGCAATTACAATTGATATTTTGTAACAAATACACCATAAACTGTAAATATCAATTTATCTGCACACCTGGGAACTTGCATTCAGTTTCTGTTACGTTCAATTTTTAAAAAAAGCCTATGGCAATACAAAAAAATGGAGGATGCCTGCCTTAAGTTTAAAATTTTTTGGATCGAAGGGTCATTAAGATGAAGTTTTTGATTCAAGGCATTTTGAGACAATTTGCTTAAAACAAAAGTTGGAAATTATTCACACTTGAATTCATGCAATTGGTTCTATTGTGTTACTTCAGTTAGAAGGAGAAAGATTTGTAGTTATATCATGCCTTTTATGATTTCAAAATGTCCCAAAGGACTTCAATCCAAAGTACTTTTGAAACATGGTCACTGCCTTAATGACAGTACAATACTAACTTGAAGAAAATGCCTTCGAAACAGAATCTCTTATGTATTTTCCCATTCTGATTGTCTCCATAATAATTTCCACAAAAGTCATATAGTTAGAAAGGAGTCTAATGGCAGAGAAGGAATGATATATGAACCATGGAAGCTTTTGCATTGGAGAAGCTGACGCCAGGCACTCTACACGTTATAAAGCTTTCTTGTATGCCATTTGTCACAAAACAGCAGTCTAGATATATTACTACCCAGTTTTGTTAGATGCATGGCTTCTCTTTTTAAACTTGTTTCAGGGTTACAGCAATAAACTCAAAAACTAATGGGGATCTTACTTAAGATGGCTTGTGTTCTTGGCTTTTCCTGTTCCAGTGGAATTGATTTCACAACTATAGCTTCTAATCGCCCATGCCCTCATTTAGTTTTGTTACAGTTTCTATGTCATCAGTACCCTTTTCCTAATGGGGTGGCCAAAACTAAGTAATAACCAATGCTCCTGCACCATACTGCATTGTCCCTGCGCCCTTAAAATACTATTTATAGAACCCAAAATCAGATTCTACTTTTTAAAATGTGTTTTAAAAAAGTTTATATCTAATTGAATTTTTAAGGAATTTTACAAACTAACATATCATCATATAGATTTCTGTGTATCTTCACCCTTCACACGTGCAGTGAATATGTACATTATCTCCTTGTTTTTCTGAGCAACATCCATTAACTCTTGCCCTGCAACTCCTGTTCATCAACTTACAGGATTGCTACTTTACTTACCACATGCCTGAAATAAATTCTATCCAGCTAAATTGCAACAAGCTCAATATATCATTCATGGTTTCCCACCTCAACTATTGATAATTTCTCACCAAAGGCTCCAGAGTATTGATGTCTTTGATTTTATTTCCACTGAGGTTTAAATGCGTAAGGCTTGGGGTTCTTTCTGCCAGAACTTCGAGGCCTCCAGATATCCTGTTATCACTTAATTCAAGCTGAAAAATTAAGGTTACAATGTTTTTAAATCATATTGTTGAACAACTTTGTTACAAATCAAACTCCAACAAGCCGTAATCAGTGGCTCTGTGGTGCTTACAGACCACGGCAAGACATGGTCAAGATTATTGCTAAAATAGTTTGCAGGTAGATAATAAAAAGCTACTCAATATTATAAAATAATTTGCCCATGGTGTCGTTTCAATGGGATCAAGATGTAATTTAACTTTATTTGCAGTTACTGTGTTTTTTTAACTATAACTGCAGTCATACTGAAAGTAACTATTTAAAAAAAATCATAAATTTTGAATCAGAGATAGTAGGAACTGCAGATGCTGGAGAATCTGAGATAACAAGGTGCAGAGCTGGATGAACACAGCAGGCCAAGCAGCATCAGAGGAGCAGGAAG
>JAHRHZ010000043.1:24259213-24342164 GCA_024137785.1 Ginglymostoma cirratum
CCCGAAACATCAGTCTTCCTGCTCCTCTGATGCTGCTTGGCCTGCTGTGTTCATCCAGCTCTGCTTTCATAAATTTTGAATATCTGTGGTGACAATTAGTTATCAAATCCAAGTATACGACAGGCATTTAGGAGCATTATTATCCTGTTTGTGTTAATATGAATTATAGCTTTTATAACTATCAATGCATTTTGGTGTAGATGATGGTCTAAACTGCAAACATTAATGGTAACTCCCACTGACGTACCTAATTAGGAGCAGGAAAAATAATTATCCAATACCTTTCAACTAATCTCCCTCAGAGAATTCAGAATGGCCAGTGACAACATCTGGCACTTTCGAATTTGTGATCGAGATCCAAACTTCTCAAAGTAACTGGGACACTATGAATGCTCAGATCAACCTGAAAAGCAGGAATCTTCACGCCATTGTAAACTAGTTTATAACACAGCTAATGTAAGTGACATCCTAAGTTATGCAAAGTGTAATTGATAGAATAAGACTTCTCCAAGTACTTAAGTTTAATTTTCTTAAATCTGTGTTTAATGGTGTTGTATTTTAGCCAAGTGACATGGCACGATGAACTCGATAGATTGACAGCTAGATGCTGGTTTCCTCAAAATTTAAAGCAATTGGATACGGTTTTTGAAGAATTGCCAACTAGAACACAGCAAATCAACTGATTGCCAGTGAACTCAATGGGCTTCCTGTTGCATCACTAATCTAGTAAGTACCATTTACAGAAAAGTAACTGCAGTGAGTACTATTTACAGAAAAACAACACCTCTTGAATCAACCATTTATTATCACTGAATCAAAAATCCGAGAAATGCTCTCATGGCACAATGACTAGAAGGATTGTAGTACTTCAACAAGCCTGATGGTTAATGGCACTTTCTCAAGCCAACCGAAGCTGTGCAACAAGTACAGCCACGGTAGAAACGTCCACATCTCGAGATTGTATACAATAATAAAATCAACTAACAAAATGAAAATAATGTTGACAAATAATCTACGATAACAGTAGCTGAATTTTTATAAAGAATAGCAACGGAAGGACGTTAGCTGAATCACTTAAAACGCTTTTCAGTAATTCCATAGAAAAAATGGAGATTTACCATCCACACCTCAGATTACAGAGGGTGATGTTTATCATGAACTTGAATGTGAACAGAGCCTTGGTTTAATTTTCTTTCAATTGTTGGCCATTATCCAGTTCAGTGTATATTAACAATGACACAATCAATCATCCACAGGATACACTTGTAGATTAAACGTTCAGTGCCCAATATTCAGAACGAAAGATTAAGTCACGCATAGGATGCGTTAAGAAATACTCCTTCACTAACATACATAGGATTATTAGTTACCGCCACATAACTGATCATTAAAAATGATAAAGATTTAAGCAGGTATTGAATGGAAGTTTAAATTGTTGCAGGTATTTCATAATGTACCACAAATAAGTCTTAGCTGAGTAGCTTTATTATTGTATTCTATTATGCTCAGAATTCAAGATCAATGTAGTGAGCACAATATATTTATTGCTGAAATTCACAGCAGGAAGACTGAACCATTCATTGTAAGTCAGCACAGTTGACTGACTGTGTTAATAGCCTGACTTTTCTAGTATGATTAACTCTCTCCAATGCATGAGTTCAAATTCTCACCTTTCTTAGTTTATTTAACTTTGGGAGATTTGACACTGATGTCAGCATTACATTGATCATACTGAGAAATTCTAAGCTTTCAAATGCTGCAGTCAATCCTTCAATTTTGCCATCATTTGACCTGCAATTGTCCAGAACCAGTTCTTTAACCTGTTTAAGAGAAAAGTCATGTCTTCAAAAGTGCATAATACAATTCAGACAAATGCAGTACACTTGTTTTATTTTATTCGAACTTTGAATCTAGTTAAAACATAATTTTTCACAGTTTTCAGTATACTCACAGATGCCTTTCTTGTCATCTTTCTAACCAAATCACCCCTTGCTAGTGAGGCAGGCTTCCAGTGCAGGCCCGGATTAAACCCTGGTAAAATTAGCCCCCGCCCCAAAATTCTGTCTTCTAGCTGCACCGACCTTGGCTAACTCAGGTGTATAAGCAAAACTAACTTACTACTTGTCAGATCCCACGTTGGTAGGTTTTTTCCAGTTGTATCTGAAGACACAGAGTGAGGGCAAAATGTACTGAGATGATGCAGCCTGATCACTGTCTACACTCGTTACTGTACTCGGCCAGTGCCTCTTTAAGGAGTTAACCCTTCAGATGTGTAGGAAGTGAACACAAAATGGGAGTAAAAGAGTGTCAAGGAGATTAGTTAATTGTTCAGTGCTGGTTTGGGGCAGAACCTGGCTTATAGATGTGACTTGTCAACATTGCCCCCTACTGGTAACTGTGACCTCCTGATTCAAACATCTTATTCAAAAATTACACATTGATTGAATTATATTTTGATGGGACACAAAAATTTAATGGTCTAATTTTGACAATTATAGTAGTGTTCTCTGAGTAATGCTGAAGATAGGAATTACCACTAATGCTGAGGGTAGAGGGAGTGTGGAATGAGAAATAATATAATTTCAGATATGCAGAGGGGTGTGTGCAGCACAACCCCTGGAGATTGTAGAGCTACCATGCACAAAATCCACTGAGCAATTAGAAAATCTACTGGAACACAGCAATGAAGAGGCAGGAGCAAAGGACATTCTTGAGTGTCATAGATAAACTGCACTTTATTACAAGCTAAAAATGAGTTAAGGAATATTACATTGATGAAAGAAAGAGGTCTTTGAAATAACTTGGACACGGGGAGTGAAGAGAACACAGCCCAGAATGGAGCAGTACTCCAGGCAATGTACTGCTGAGAACTGTATCTTGTACCTTTTATCATGGTAGAGGAAATGATAGTTCAACTACTATTTCATATTGACTGTACAGCAATGCAGTGATAAAATATCTGCCTTTGTTGACAAGTATCATTCTTCAGGTTCATCAGCATAGAATGAACCATTATCAATTTGTGTTATCAGGGAAAATGCATTCAGGGAGGTACAACAGCAGAACTCAAAAAGTGAACACAAACTTCCCAAAATTGGTCAAAGGTCTGGATCAAGAAAGGAACTGCACTTTGATATTACCAGGCATGACCTGAAGATGACTCAAAACTCTGTAGTTATCAACAGGACACCTGCAACATGCAAAACCACCTCAGAGAATATACGGAGAAAGGAGTCAAAAATAGCACAAAAATAAATGCTGAAATAAAATATTCTCAGCAGAGCATGTGGATGGCTGAACACTGGCCAGTTCATCAGAATCCTCCTGTTTTGCTTTAATAAGTGCCACAGGAACCTTTGACCTTCTGAAAGGTAGGGTGGGTCAGTTTAACATCTCACCTCAAGAAGCCAAAATACGCAACATTTCTATTTTCCCAGTGCCACAGTGAAACTGGTCTGGATCATGTGTTCAGGTCTCACAGTGGGTCTTGAATCTATGATCTACTTTTGCAGATTTGTGCACTACTACTGAGCAACAACTGATAACTTAATCAGTTTATAAA
Source organism: Ginglymostoma cirratum (assembly GCA_024137785.1). Classification (NCBI taxonomy): domain Eukaryota; kingdom Metazoa; phylum Chordata; class Chondrichthyes; order Orectolobiformes; family Ginglymostomatidae; genus Ginglymostoma; species Ginglymostoma cirratum. The sequence goes on from JAHRHZ010000043.1 coordinate 24,262,776, forward strand.
GATCAAATATTTAAAAACATTAAGCTTGGGATATTGACAGCATTCAAGGTAGTTAGCATGTTGCAAACTCTCTGCATAAACTGTTCTGATTGTCTGAAGCTTCAAGTCTTAGCACATGGCTACCAGAAGCTGGGTACACAGACACATTTACCCAAAATTCAGTAGTGACGACAGCACTGCTGCACATAAACAAGTAGCTGAAGTTCCACCATCTATAACCAATGAAACCAAGGTTAGACATTTCACAAACATAAAACATGTTTCTATGTTACGGGTAGGATGTGATAACAGATATTTTCATTTTAAAACAATTGACTGGTGCTGCATACAATATTACTCTAAAAAATTCCAGTACCCACACCTACTAAGATTAAAGGAACTTACAATTCTAGTATTTGTCACAGCCTTAGCATGTGTTAGACTGCTTCTGCTCACTGAATTACATTGCAAGTTCAATGCTATGGTTTTATAACCGACATTGGCAGATATGATTCAGGAACAAACATTCTGGACAGGTAACGCACTGTAGCTGAACACTATCATAGCATCTTTAACATCTATCTGAGATGGAAGAAAACAGAGCTTAAGGCTAAGCCTGCACGATGACACCTCTTTGCAACAGTATCTTAAGCTTGTGGAAATCAAGATTCTACAACCACTCAGAGGAAAGAACAGACTCTTTGAGGAAGCCTTCAGACATGTGTAGCAGATATTTAAATGATCAGCTAGTGGCTGTGCTGCTTGAAGGCTGTTCCAAACTGAGACAGTTCCACGGTAAATTAGAGGATTGTCAATGATTGAATTAGGCTGGCTCATTACTGACACCAGAGACTCCTATCCACTAAGGGCCTTGATAGCAAGCAGAGAACATGTTGCTGGGAACTTTCTGCCAGCTGCAGCTAACCTGGATCTAACGTGAAATGGAATCTAAACTGGGCAAGTGACAGAAGACTCTTGATGCTCTGTGCCTTTACACATACGACAGGGTTCCGTAATCTTTGATTGTTATCACTCTCTAGCCAAGTTCTCTGGGTTAAGTGAGTGTGGCAAGTCCCTTCAAGAAAATTGTGACAACTCAACATCACCCAAACAGAAACGGCACTTGTGGATTTCCACATTGTCAGGTACCTGTTGCTAACCTCCCACCAAATCCCACACAACAATTTCAGTGGTCAATACTCACCAGTGAGTATTTTGTTTTACTAAATTGCCAACCAGATCCACAACTCTGTGTGGTTAATCACTCAGCATTCTCCTGAAGTCATATCTGCTCTTGCCATAACTACATTTCCTTTTCCCAATTCATAATCATTGAGTCAATGCATACTTCACAGTATATGAATATATTCTACCAAGATAAATATTTTATTGCCCAACCCAGTTTTACTACATTATCCCACTGACATTAAAGGAATCACCAAAATGTAATAAATGCAAGCTTTCGCGTCATACTCCTCATTAAGCAACATGAATCCTAAACACGTCAATATTTTACAATTAAGTCTGAATATTATTGCAATGCAAAGGATGCCTGAGAATACTTCTCAAAGTATCTCCAAGATCATCCACTTATAAAACGAAGCTATTTCAGAAATGTTAATAATCTGCAAGCAATTAAGAGTTGGTAAAGCGGGTGGGGGGGGGGTGAAGAGAAATGTGGCAATTAAGAAACTTTATTCACTTATAACTACAGGCAATTGATCGCAGAAAACAAAACATGAAATGAAAATCCAGAAGTCATGTCCACAGTTCATTCAAGTTTCTGCAAAGATATAAACGGATGAAATAAAGAAGCCATCACCGAAAAGGCAACATTCACAATCCATGTGCTGGAAGTAAACTTCAATTAAAAACCCATGCTCCTCGTGGGAGACCCACAACAAAGAGGTGAGTCAATATTCGGGGAGGTCAGAGCCTGGAGCCGCCTGTTTGAACGGATGGGGAGAGACTCCCGGCGGGGGGAATACTGCGCCCTTCGTGGAGATCGGGCCCTATCCAGGCGAATCCTTCCTTCCCCCTCCCCCCGACAACACGTGGAGGGGAGGCGGCCCAGGCCCGGGGGGGGGGGCGGGATCAAAAAAACCTCCCCCTCCCCCCACGCTCATCCCACATCCCCAGGGAGGACCTGCGGGCCGCACTCCCCCACCCCACCCCTCCGCACGGCCCGATAGTCAAGGCAGGCCAACCGCCCGGCGGGCGGGAAAACGGCGCAGGGGCCGCCCGGTGCGGGCCTGAACATATCCCACCCCCCCTCCTCCTCCTCCCTTGGACCCGGCTTCAGGCCGAGGGGGAGGGGGACGCGGAACAAGACCGCAAACCGAGGAAGGGGCCGGGACACCCCTCTCGCCCGCCCGGCGGGAAATTTAAACACGGCCCGAGGTCTCTGTTACTCTCCCGCCCTGCTGCGGCCACGCGGTCCGGTTCAATCCGCTTCTCCCTTACCACCATCATCACCATCAACCCCAACCCCCACATCGCCGCTCAATAAAACCCCCCTCCCGCCCAATCGCCAGGCTTACATCCGCCGGAGTTCTGTTCCTCAGCTCCAGGTTGATCCTCTTCTTCATATCCATGACTCTAGGGGAATGGCCGCCAAAACCGCTTTCAATGAGAAGCAACAGACGGAAAACCTGGCTCAGCTTCAGCAGCTCCAACCGCGCCAAACTGCCGAAACCTCTAGGAGCAGCCGCGGGTCCGCCCAGACTGCCGCCCCCTGACGGTGCCCACAGCCACTGCAGCTACGAACCCCGGGCTCCTCCCGAAACACCGCCTCCTAACGGCGCCCAGAGAGCCACTGCCACTCCAAAACTCACCTCGCAGCGCCCAGAGCCGCTGCAACTCTGAATCGGGGCCTCCTAATGGCGCTCAGAGTCAATGCAGCTCCACGCACCCCAAGGCGCCCAGAACCACTGCAGCCCCACCGGATTCATCCAAACCGCCGCCCCCTACCGGCGTCAAGAGCCACTACAGCTCCATTTTTTTATAAAATGCCGACCCGGACCTCCGAAAACACCGCCCCCTGACGGCCAATATCGCTGCTGCAGCTCGGAACACCGGGTCCTCCCAAACCACCGCTCACCTCGGCGCCGCTGCGGGTCCTTCCAAACCACTGCTCCATTCCGGCGCCCACTGCTGCTGCCGCTGCGAACTCGCCGGGTCCGCCCAAACCACAGCAACATCAGGGCACTGGGCACCGCTCCAGCTCCGAACTTCGCCGGGTCCGCCAGAAACACCGCCTCCTCACGGCGCGCATGTCCACTGCATCCTCAACGCGGGGTCCGTCTAAAGGGCTCGGTGTCTCGCCCGCTTCAGCGAGCAACGCAGAAACCCGCGCCACCTAAGGGTTCTTTGCATCATTGCAGCGCAAGTGTTGGTGCCAATTGCTGTTGACTAACTAATCTTCAGCGAGGGACAGGAGCTGCCAGGAGAAAGAGAAAAAAAATCCAGGTGCCACCCGCTGATTACTGACAGGGACATTCGTGGTTTTTGTCATATGGGAATCTTAAGGGACTTGACAGGATGTTTCTCCACAGGGGAGTGTCTGGGACCAGAAGGCATAGCCTCAGAGTAAGGGGCCGCCAGTTTAAGATTGAAATGAGGAGGCATTTCTTCTCTCAGAGGACTATGACTCTTTGGGACTCCTTGTTACAGAGAGCTGTGGGGGTGGGGGCACAGTCTTAGTATATATTTAAGCTGAGAGAGATCACTTGCCTGACTTCCCAAGAATCTGGGATAATGGGGAAAAGGCTGGAAAGTGGACGTGAGGAATATCAGATCAGCCATGATACTACTGCATGGTAAAGCAGGGTCGAGGGGCCTGCTCCTGTTCTTATTTCTTATGGTCTAACATTAAACCATGGCCCTACCCACCATAGCAACGGTATCAACCAGTAAGAGAAAGACACAGACCCTCTTTGTCTGGCTTTGAGTCCGGAACCTGAAAAATGAACTGGCGTTAGTAAGGGACAATAAAAAATTTGATCTGAAATTGTACACTATGAGCTGGTACCCATTGTTCTAAACAGCCCAGGTACTGGTTTGCTTGAGTGGTGTTTAATTCAAACCCAAGGATTGTACAAACTTTGGTAAAACAGGTAACAACATAGACAGCTTGGTCTAATCATGACCGATTCCAGTTGGCTGCATTCCCTGTACTGGGAAAAGGTTGACTACAACAGTCTGGGCAACAATGCTGCTGCAGTGTTTAACATTGAAACTTCAGTATGAAATTGAACTGATTTGGCTTGGTCACTGTAATAAAGAATCATGCATGGACTATTAATACTGTACATTGATAAGTACTGAAAAATCTCTCAAACAATGTAATCAGAATGATGTCTGCAGTATCTATGCATTTTGAATGCTTGAGCAGATGAGGGGAATCCCCGAGACAAATTCATAGGGCAAGGTACCCCTGTGGATAACTAGTTTGCAATTGTTTAACCTTGTGAAGATGCTATGGCTTTAAGAGGTGTATTTTATCCAATTTTTTATGAAGAAAGATTGAGATGGTGGTGAAAAGCAGTCTGCTCCAAAGCTAATAAAGTGAACAGCTTGTGAGGCCTTGGGATTTTTGTAAAAGTTGGAACAACAGAAGCAGCCACTATGGTGGGGACAAGCTCCTGCAGAACCAGGATTTGTTTTAGTTTTAGCCTTCTGTAGCAGTTGCTGGTGTTTTGAAGCTGGATTTGGAAGCTCTTTTTCCTGTCTCTGTTACAGCTGTGGTTCTCTTTCTGCAGTTAGAATTGCATGTAAAACAATCTATTTTACTGAATTTGCCTTTGCCAGGGGTATGTTTATGGGATGTTACTATATTGGAACAGGTAATTAGTTGTAGTTTTTATACACATCTGTAATTTTGTTAAGCATTTCAATAGAGTTGTAGTTAAGCCAAATCTTTAATTTTAATTTTGTATTTTAATTATAGTGTATGAATAAAGTGCATTTTGTTTCAAGCCTGATAGTTTGACCAATCGAATTGCAGCCGGAACGCACCACCTTAAACTTACCTTTAAAATAAGAAAAAGTTAGCGTCTAGGCTACCTTCTTAATGTATTTTGAGGGGGTTTGGTCTTGTCCATAACAACCTGTCATGGCACAGGGAGTCTGGTCTGACTTGCTGCCACCTCAAGAGTTTGTCATTTGTCATAATTCTGGCAATCCCAGTTTTACAGGATCAACACCCATTAATATTTATATAGGGTAGAGAACAAAAAGCTAATTTTACGGGGGATTATTATGCGAATTACCATAATTTACTATCACGAGCAGCAAAGATAGAGAGGTAACATAGTAAGCCCCATTTTAGATAGATGTAGTTGTATATCTCCACAGCAGTGAGTCCACGTTTAATTTATTAGACAGGGGAAACAAGGTGCAAGTTCAGTACAACAGCCTGTTGTTTGATGGAAGCTATATCAGCAGCAATAGAACAAACTCCGTTATATAACTGGAAGATACTGTATTGCCACATTAGAAAAGGAGCGCCATATGGGAATAATCAACCCTGTTTTATAAACAAGTATGCTGCATATCTATACCCATGGGTACTGGCTAGGGTGGGGAATGGTAGAACTGGTAGAAATCCACAGGAGATAAACAATTAAAATTGACACTATATCTGAGACAGTTCTCCTATACAGCCCCACTGTATAGAAAGAATTATACACTGCATCAACAAACTAGAGCATTGGCTGACAATATTAGACTTTTTGGTGGGAGGACTGGTGGAATTGGGGATGTCTGGCTACTCCTATGGATCAGGATCATCTCCCATGATTTGATGTCATCCAGTTGGTATTGGTTTTATACTTAACCTATTTGGTTCATTGCATCAGAAGGACATGCAAGAGATGGCAAAAAATATGGGATTCAGAGAATGCAGGATCCAAATGCATGAGGCAAGAGCCCGTAGTGCTGGGTCAACGTGTGCTGATGGTATAACAAAATACCTTTACAATCCGAAGTTCGATAGCTGGCCAATATTTACAGGTGGTGTAAAGGGAAAGTTGATTACCGGGGGCCAGGCCTCTGCAAAAAGGGTGGAGGGCAACTTCTGTTTTGCTCTGCAAAAGGGGGGATGCTGAAGGAGTTGAATGAGTTTCAGTTACTCAATGAATATATTTGCAGTCAGAAACATTCTCAGTAAAAGCAAATGGGATAGCATTGAAGAACACAGCTGAAGATGTACAGAGAGAGGAACTCACAGACAGACAAATCCAGGAATACAGGGAGTGATAAATAGGGGGGCGTGGAACCCAAAGGCTACACAATTAGTAAAGATAAAGAAGGCCCTGGGTAAAATACAAACAATGCCCATATGTATGTACTGAGTATGTAACATTGGGACATCTGATCAACATCGATTTCCATGTTTTGCAAGAACTGCAATTTCCACAAACAGAAGTGGAAGATGAAAGATTGGATGGGTGGATAACATTGAGATGTAGACAAAGGGAGGCCTAAGGAAAACCAGAGAAGAAGCAACTCCATGTCACTAAAGTGATGGTGAAAATGAAGAAGCAAAACATTGGTCAGGCCTAAGCCATTGTCTTTGGCCAACAGTTCAGACTGAGTTCCTTTGCCCCATTTCTATCTGTCTCCCTCCCTGGTTGCCTTTTCAGCCAGAACTGGAGTGTAGAGTGTTCACAGCTTCCAAAAGGTATCAAAAGACACAAAGTACCAAAAAAGGTTAAGAAAATCTTTGCAGGAGAAAACGTTCATATAAGACTTGGGAACAGATCAATGACAACGGAAGAAACAGATTACAAGTTTAAAACCCTGGCTGCATTTCCAATCCCAAATCATTAAAAATCCATTCGCCCACACCATTGTCCGATTTGGCTCCAATGTCACTTTGTAAATTTAAAATCATATGAGCTACTAGAATCAGCAACATTCTGAGATGATAGAAATGATAAAGGGATAATTGAGAGAATATATGAAGCATGACTGGATAATTTATTAAAGTTCAGTTGATAAAATATTAAAATCAATTTAGTTTTTGCTGGGGGAAATATGAAAATGGTAAAATGTTTGAAGAAATTATGTCAATCCAGTGAATAAGTAAATTATTATTTGTAAAATTAACTTGAATACATAAATTGAGGCTGATACAACATTTATGAATTGAAAATTCCGGAGTTGTATATTTAATTAGTTAGATATTAGTTGAAAATGTAAAAATTACTATTTATTTCGACAATTGTATTAATATTGATAGATTGAACTCTACATCTGTCAAAGAAGGTGAAGAACTTTTATGACAATTTACATATAAATGATGATATAAGGAATACACCCAACTGAAATAGTTATTTATATGAAATACAGTTGTGGAGACCTCTAAAGGGCTATTCTTTTGTCTTCTCAGGGACAGCAATGGGAATACATAGAACTATGCCATAAATCCGATTTTAGGTCGCAAAAGACACAAAGTACCAAAAAAGGTTAAGAAAATCTTTGCAGGAGAAAACGTTCATATAAGACTTGGGAACAGATCAATGACAACGGAAGAAACAGATTACAAGTTTAAAAAAAAGACTTGGGTCAGAGGCGAGTGGTGGGCAAAGAGAATGAGGCTGAACAGACAGAAAAGAACAGGCAGAGGGCCCTGGAGATCCAAAATAGGAAACCTTCATAATTATGTTACTTGGAGAAAGCAAGAACTGCAGATGCTGGTGTCAGAGATAACACAGTGTGGAGCTGGAAGAACACAGCAGGCCAGGCAGCATCAGAGGAGCGGGAAAGTTGACGTTTCGGTTCGGGACCCTTTAGATTTCTGAAGAAGGGTCCCAACCCGAAATATCACTTTCCTGCTCCTTTGATGCTGCCTGGCTTAATTATGTTACTAGATTCTTGCCAATGCTCTTAAAATTTAAAAATCTGCAATGTGTTGAACTTACTACATATGGAATACATTTGGGCATAACTACTTACAAACACTTCCACCGCTAGATGCAGTACCTGCAGATCATTGATGTACTCTGAGAGGGCATTAAAATTCTGAATTTCTGTGAGGAAAGCCTTAGAAAATGCAGAAAACAAAATGAAAAATCCAGTCAGAAAAAAACAAAGAAATGAAAATGGTGGCTAATTCTTCTGAATGTGCAGTCATCAATGAGGGTGATTTAAACACACTCAGCGACTTGACACTGTGAAATTTCTGAAAATGCATACTGATGACAATCTGTTGTGATCAGATTTTGTATCGAACGGAGGTGGAGCTGCTGATGTGATTGGCATCTGTGACAGCTAGGTACTCAATCAGATATTCCTTCAAAGAGAGATAGATTGGGCAATAATGCTGTCTGGGAAGATTGTGTTTGTGACATACGTTCTGCTTTTAATTTGTCAGAAGTTTGTGCATTCTGATTATGTTACTAAGGAAAATTGACAACCAATTGTTCATTACTTTTTGTTCTGATTTTTGTGTGTTTCACACTACACTCAGTGGAGCTCTGAACAAATTAGCAGTTGTTCAAGAGATCAGAAACAAATTCATTGGTCTGGACACTTTATTGTTCTTCTTTCTTCTGGTGCTGCACATCAAAACACTCATAAACTATAACAGTCAGAGGATGGAGTTCTTGTGGCTCAGTAGGTTGGTGGCAGTTATATTCGCGCCCTTTGAACCTGTAACCTTGGGTTCAAGTCCCACTCCAGGACATGGTAATCAGTGGAGAGTTCACAACATGGTTCAAACAGGTCAAGAAGCAGCTTGTAAATCTTCCTGAAAAGGGGAATGGGGGAAGAGGATAAGGTGAATGAAGGTACAACATGTGCAAGTAAAAGGGTTATTGAAACATCAGTTTCTTTTTATCCAATTTTATATACTAATATTAGATCAGAGAGTTCCTGAACTATGAGGATGATCCGAATGCTCGTAAAATAACACCAGTTATTTAGTACTGCTCTGTCATCTGCTGATCTTGTAAACAGTCACTCTGATTTAGGACACGGAGACAGAAATACTTGAAACGATGTGTCGTAGTTAAACAGTAGAAGAAAGAAACTGGAGAAAGATTGAGTTTTGTTAGCAATTCTAAAGGACATTCAATTCTCTATGACTTCATGGAGACAAGAAACATTACGGGTTTTTTAATTGTCACCTCTCTATGTAGAATGAGTAAGAGCTCACAATGGCTGCACAGAAACAGTTATGTGCTTGAATCATACTTTATTAGATTGCGGTCAGGAGGTTCACATGTAGAATTGTGTCTAGTTTCAGACAGTAAAACTCTTCTACTGAAGGAGTTTTACAAGAGGCCGCAAGTCAGCCTGTGCATCACATATTGGCATACATTGCAGAGTCGTGAGAGAGTATACTCCATTGATTTCTATAAAAGCTATAACGTGAATCACATATGATGTGGCAATTTCTGAATGAAATAACTCAATTTGTTCTATGACACTGTGTTTTCAATCAGAAACATTGCAGCTAGTAAATAAAATGATCTTGTTCTTCTTCATAGCACACATATTGATTTCTTTATTTTTAGTGAGTTGGTGTCTCTGTTTAAGTTCAGGAGCTGTCCGATCTAATGTTAGAATGTGAAATTGGATAAAAAGAAATTGATGTTTCGATAACAAAAAAAAAACCCTACAATCGGTTTAAGTATTTGTCTGCTACTTAACAGCTTGTTTTTCCCTTCTGAAGGAGGGCAAAACAAGAGTTGGGATGGTGGTAATCTGGCTACCGAATGGTGTGGATAGAAATTCCATTTGTCATGAAGGTGCAGAGAGCATGTGCCCTGGAACTGACCTGTACCTATTCACAGGCCAAGTAAACTACTAAAAGAAACACTGACGTAAAACAAAGAAATGCAGATGCTGAATATCTGAAACAAAAATAGAAATTGCTGCAGAAACTCAGCAGGCCTTGCAGCATCCATTAGAAGAAAGCAGAATAAACGTTCTGAGTCCAGTGACCCTTCTTCAGAACAGAAATGTTAACTCTGCTACTCTCCTTAGACACTGCCAGACCTGCTGAGCTTCTCCAGCAATTTCAGTTTTTGTTTCTAAGACACTAACGGGCTTTGTACAAGTACAAGCTTAAGGGTTTGAATCCCTGGAGGAAGCGAATGGCCTTTCAAGGCTCTCAAGCTTCAGACACAGCGCAAGTAAGTGTCCAGCAAGGAGGAGGTTTAGGGGAGAAAAATTGTTATGTAAGTTTGGGTCATTTGTTAAATTGTCTTCATTAGAGCAATAATCAATGAGGAAAGGGTGGAAGGGTTTTGAAAGTGTCAAGAGGGAGCACACTGATAGTAATGTGGCTGGGGTTAAAGACATAGGAAGAGGTAATAAGAATGTCCTACCCACCATGATTACCTTGAACTTTCAACACAGAAGATGCGCACAGTATCATTTTTCTGAATACCAGGCTTGGGAAAGGGTGTTTACCCAGAATGATTATGTGAATGTTAATGGTTGGGGTGCAGGTTCATAGTTTCTTAAAATGGGAGTCGCATATAGACGGGGTGGTGAAGAAGGCGTTTGATATTCTTGCCTTTATCGGTCAGTTCATTGAGTATAGGAGTTGGGAGGTCATGTTGTGCTGTACAGGACATTGGTTGGGCCACTTTTGGAATACTGCATTTAGTCCTGGTCTCCCTGCTGTAGGAAGGATGTTGTTAAACTTGAAAGGGTACGGAAAAGATTTACAAGGATATTGCCTGGGTTTGGAGGGTTTGAGCTATATTGAGAGGATGAATAGGCTGGGTCTGTTTTCTCTGGAACATCGGAGGCTGAGGGTTTACCTTATTTATAAAATCGTGAGGGGCATGGATAGGGTAAATAGAGGGCATAGGTTTAAGGTGAGAGGGAAAAGATTTAAAAAGGACCCAAGGGCAACGTTTTCACGCAGAGGGTAGTGTATGTATGGAATGAACTGCCAGAGGAGTTGTTGGAGGTGGGTACAATTACAACAATTAAAAACCATTTGGATGGGTACATGAACAGGAAGGGTTTAGACGGAGATCTAGCAAATGGAACCAGATTAATTTAGGACATCTGGTTGGCATGAACGAGTTGAACCGAAGGTTCTGTTTCCGTGCTGTACATCTCTGTGACTCTGTTATTAGCTGACGACATGATTTGATAGCAGCAAATCTAGGCTGTTAGGCACCAGAACATGTCCAGAACCCAGAGGTGGCCTTTCATCTTGCCTGTTTTGGAGGTGACCTGTCTGTTTTCCCTGGCTGAGAACATTCTTGGATAACAGAGCTTTCGGTGACCTAAATAGGGCCCTAGCTCAGAGAAAACCACTGGCAGTTCCAATTTCATGAAGGGGCAGAGGTCGGTGATCCAGAATCAAAACCATCTTTTGTTTCCTGTCTCCAATGGGGACGTCTGGGCCACATTTAACAGTGACCTCTAGGCTGTAGTGTCGAAGGAAATCATTGCTAATTTATTTGTAATAGCTATTCTTCCTAGTAATTTCGCAGCCTTGCTGGCTTTGATCAGAACCTGCTTCCTCAATTGACTTGCCCTTCAATGATATGTTGTCATGTGTTGGAATTTGATGTACTTTCCATCCTGCAAAGGAAGCAGTTCTTGTTGTTTGTCATTCACAGAAATAATTGTGCGTACGTACTGCTGTATCATGGACAAGATTTATCCCACAATCAACATCAGCAAAACGAACTATCTTTCCTTCTCACATTGTTGTCTGTAGGAATTTGTTGTGAGTTATTTGACTGTTGTGCTTTCCACATTACAACAGTAATTACACTTCATTGGCTATATAGTATTTGACGTATACCAAGACAGTGAAAGGTAATAATGCATGTAAATATAGAAACGCATATAAATATGTGTATTCAAGCAAAAGGCAGGGATGCATAGAGTCTGTTTTGGGGTGTTGCTGTCATCATATTCACAGATGGTGGTGCATTTCAATAAACAAGAAGATGACAGAAATGTAAGGTATAACTTCTAGCTGATTAGATTTCAAAACACTTTACCATGTATTGGCAACTGTTCTAGAAACTCTGTTCCAGACAGTATCACATCCACACAAAAACAGGAGTTATTTTCCAGATCTTTCATTGTGCCAGCACATAAGATTGTGGCTGTATTTAGGGTTCCAGAGATGTCCAGTATTCCAGTTTAAGCCTTCAAGTACCCTGGGCACCTATGTACAACCGGTCTGCATTTAATTTATAATACTTCAACAGCATGTGCTAAGATAACATTGATGTAAACAATTGTTAAACCATTCAGATAGTAACAATTAATAACAAATTTGGATTGATTATTTGGTTGATTATCCATTGACTGCAATTTTCATGAAAAGGTGTGGATTACTTCCCCGGCATTTGGTGAGCTGTCTTTGCTCATCAAACTTATCTGCAGCCGACAATTATTTAATAGACAAAGATTAGTTTTTCCTTCTCCCAAAGCAGACTTCAAGGTGAAGGAACAGGTGGAGCAGCAGTGGTGTGTTTTCTGCTTCACTAGGAGATGTGAGATAATCTTGGCCTGAACAAAATGCTCCAGCAGCCTCCAGTCTCATAGAAAACCTCCCAACCCTGGTGCAGTAATGCTTCTTTCAAAATCTACCAAAGCGTCAACATGTTTATGGCTTTGAAACCATAACTAAAATAAGGAGGGCTTTGTAATTTGGTGAAATCTGGAATTGCAAAATAGTGGGTGTCGGTTAGTTCTGTTGTCTGGATGGTTGGCTGGTTTACAATGCAGAATGATGCATGGGTTCAATTCCTGTGCCAACTGATATTACAGCGAAGAGCTTTGCTTCTCAACCTTTCCCTTACTTGAGGTGTGGTGACCCTAAGGTTAAGGCACCGTCAGTTATTTCTGTCTAATGTGGGTGTGGGAATATTGTGATTTTATCTTCACTCAACAATGCCCTCTAATGCAGAGTAGTAAAGAGGACTCCTCTCACACATGGACATGTGGCTGCATTGTGGAGATGTCACTGGTGTCAACCTCTCCCATGCCAAAAGAAAATGCTATTTCTACCAAATCCAGCACTGGTTTGATCCTCCCTTGATCAACTTTTCTAAAAAAAGGTACTTCTTCAGGGGTCCCACCTGCTGAGGAGCAGACAGACAACTTTTCAGAGATTGCTGCCTCTTCACTCACTTGATGTTCCAGGCAACATCAGGCCCAAGTGGGAACCAGAAGAGGGAACTCCCAGTGTTGCCCTGACACCATATTGTTGATATGATGGATAGCAACAGCTTCCTGCTAGACACATTGAAAAATTGGAATGAAAGTCTATGCAATTTCAATAACCCAAAATCTGTAGTCAGCTGTGAAACAAAGGTATTCACTGTTTTCCTCGAAGAAAGTCTTAGAGATCCACAGCGAGAATACTAACTCTCTTGATCTATGATTGATTGTGGTATAATGGAGATTGCCAGCATTGAGCTGTGGTTTTTCTTTATTCATTCATGGGATGAGGGTGTCACTGACTCGGCAGCATTCATTCCCATCCCTAATTGCCCAGAGGGCAGTTCAGAGTCAACCACATTGCTGTAGGTCTGGAGTCACATGTAGGCCAGACCAGGTAAGGATGGCAGTTTCCTTCCCTAAAGGAAATTAGTGAACCAGATGGGTTTTCCCTGACAATCAGCAATGGATTCATGGTCATCATTAGGTTCTTAATTCCAGATTTTTAAAACAAAAAATCAAATTCAAATTCCACCATCTGCCATTGCAGAATTTGAACCTGGGTCCCCAGAACAGTCTCTGGATTAACAGTTCAATGATAATACCACTAGGCCATTGCCTCCCCCTTAAGCATGAAGCTGTTCCAGCAGCCAATCACATTAAAGAATCCTCACAGACAGCCAGACAGGGGAGCACTAAGAATCAAATAACTTGTTAGAAGTTTTACGCAGAGCAAAATAAGGTTTGTGACATCCAGATAGGCATAATGCAGAACTGAAATTATAGGCTGAATATTATCAGAAATAGGCTAAGTGTCAAGTTTGCCAAGTTTCGTGGAGTCTCTGCATGAGGCCCAGTGGGAGTTCTCATCCTCTCTTCTCAATCTTGCCTACGCACCACATCTCTGTGGCATACTATTTGTGTATGCTTGCTCCTGGCACAGCACCACTGCTGCTCTCCCAGGATTACTGGCATAGTACCCAGCCACATGAGTGCCATCATTTCGGAGCTGCCCTGCAATGATCCATGTGAATTGCCCCAGACATGTAAGAAAGTGAAATTGGACCCAATTTGCTGACAAGGACATGGAGGTCCTGATGGTGCAAAGGAGTACCGTTCTCTTCCCTCTGAACCTACAGAGGAGGCTATGACACCAGATGCTGCCAGCCCGGCCTGAAGTTGTCACACAGGCCAGTGCTGTTTCTAAGGTCTAGAGAACAAACACCAATTCAGGAAAAAGGATAATGATCTTCTATGATCCACAAAGGTAAGTACCACCACCTCTTCTCTGCTACCTCACACTCACGCTATCTCTGCTACTGCACACATCTCCCACCAGGGCTCAGGATCTACCATTCTCACCATCGCCTGCAACATTTTTATGCTTGCACCCACTCAATCCTCCCACACCACTAACCCTGCTTACTGTCTGTGCTACTTACTTGGGACACCTCACCACCTTTCCTCCACTGTACTAACAACTGTGACAGCTACTTTCATCTCATTCAATTCTTCCCTTTATTTCGTTCCAGGAAAAAAATGCCCACAATATTGTTAGAAAGAGCCAAGATGGTTGGGGGGCCTGAACATTTGACTTCTCGCTGCCTGCAAGGAAAGGATCTTGAAGCTGACTCTCCAAGCAGCTCATTGATTGTGCCCAAGCCCTGGGACTGAAATGGGGGGCTACTATTGACTTACAGTGTTGGGAACCCAGTCAGAAGACTGTCTCCCTTGACTTGGCTGTAGACCATTCCCCTTAGGCTTTGAGACATGGCCATTTGGTTGAGGCACATGCACTGCTTTTTGCCACATATACATGGTGCACCTGTGAGATTGATGTAGTGCCACACAACATCTCCATCCCCTTGACTGATCACTACGAACAACCAAGACAAGCTGCCTGGCTTTGTATCTGTGCATAGGCAGAAAGTGAATGAGTGCTAAGACAGCATGTGAAGAACTCTGAGATGTACCCTGCTCAAAACCATGAGTTGGATGTTTGTGCCTGGGTGTAAAATGTTCTGGCAGCAACATTGCAATAAAAGATGTATGCTCCAAAGTACATCATTGAAGTGTAGAACTGAATTGTAAGTGGATTGGAAATGTACAGTGAGGGTGCAGTGAGGTTGGTGCATGTCCAGTGTCAACACCTGTGGATTCAATGGGCTAAATGATCTACTTCTACTTCTATTTCTTTTAGTCAGTACTTGCGGTTGCTGCTTTGAGATGTTGGTGCCTGGTGTCCAAGATGAAAGAGCTAGGCAACCACTCTGACTTTCATGTCTGTAATTATCGATATCTAGGGGTGGGAGGGTGGGAAACTGCACATCAGTGAGCTGAGATTAACTAATAATGAGCATGCTAGTAGGCCTCTCACAGCTCATGAGCGTGATTCTCATCGCGCCTATTCAGCTCTTGGTTGGAGAACGGGGCTTTTTGCTCTCAATGTCAGGAATCTCCTTGCTGCTGATCTCACTTGATTTTCCCCAACTTCTTTGGGAATGCTCACATAGTTCAGTGACTGGGAAGATCCTGCCCGTCATATGCCAACTTTCAAAAAACTTGTTTAAAAATCTGGTTAAAAAATTATTAATTGATCATAATGGAGATATTTGACACAATTACAAATATTTACCAAGGCAAGATTGATTGTTCAGCAGTATTACTCAATTATTATTCAGTAAAATACCATTACATCTTGTTGAACATGCCTTAATTTGAAAAATTTTTTAAAGGTTAAAGTGGAAAAGGGGATATTCTCACCTATTCAGCTGTTTCACCAGTTGCTGGCTCAGGTGAAGGGTGTCCACAGTGCAGCTTCTGTTAAAGATTGAGTGAATGATAGATCATAACTTCATGTTTCTGTGTTTATTTGTGCTTAAGCTAAACCCCAAAGCTGTATTCAGTTTCATAATATGCGGAGCGTGAATACTGCCAATTTGCCATAAAAAAAAGTTCACAAATTGCAGGCAGTATTCTGCAACATGCAGACAGAGTTGATTTTTGTAGCCACCCAGAAGAATATATCATACTCAGAACTAGCCTTCAGACTGATATGAAAAACATATGGTGAATAACAATTTAAAACGTACAAAGCACAGGCTGCTTTGCATAAAATTTTGCATTTACTTTCCCTGTACAGTTATAACATTGAGAAAGAAACACAGCAAATGGTGGTAATTATTCTTGTGCTAGGGCCTTCCCATGTCTTAATGGTTTTGAAATTTGTTACCAGCCAAAATGCCATTTGAGAAGGACTGAGTGCTACAAACAACATTATAGAAGGCAGGATAAATCTGAGAGTTCTAGAAAACACAATCTTGGGGGGAACTTTATATATTTAAATGTAGCAAGATGCACACCCAAACTCAGTGCGATGGAGGAACAGTGGAGACTTTACTCAGAAGTGAGTCAGTGATATGGAAGTACAATGTCTTGTTTGGACTGAGTACATGTTTCTGATCTTACGCCACATATCATTTAGAGATTAGAAGTACATCACAGATATTGTACATTTTACATCATCTGACAATGACAACATTGGAAGGTTGGGAAACATTATTTTTAGAATGTCTGAAGGTTTTCTACCTCTTCTGATGCTATGAGTGTGCACATAGTTCACTTGGTCTAATTGATTCAGTGTAGCTGGAGCTACTCAAAGGATCTACTTTAACATTACTATTAGAGCTTTTCTAAGATTACATGTCTGCATCACCCTGCCAGATTAATGAATTAGGGTGTGTCTGCTACAATAACTACTTTAATGTGTTGTTTAGTTTCACTTTACTTCTCTGGTCTCAAGACGGTAAATAACAATAATTGGGACAGAGCAGTTTTGTGAAAGAGGAGACGTTGTAGACTTCCTGCTTTCAGGCCGGATCAGCTGAAGAGTATCAGAAATAGGATAGGATGATGTAGGAGAGAAGAAGAGTCATACCAGACTCAAAATATTAACTCTGTTTCTCTCTCTATAGATGCTGTCAGACCTGTTGAGTCTCTGAGTTTGTTTGAAATACAGAGACTTGTGGGAGGATTTTCCTCAGTCACTTCCGGTTAGCCACACTTTCAACGTAGTTACAGTGGAATCCATCACCCCTCCCTACCCCTGCCCCAATAAGAAAACTGCAGGAGTTTGACATTAATATGCAGTACTGCTGATCCAAGGCCTCATGTGTCCCTTTAGTTCTCCTACACTGTGTCTAAAATGGAAGAAATTAACACCCATTGTGACTGGATAATTGGGATCCTTCTGGGCTTCAATGGAGACAAAAATTGGAATAGATATAAAATATTGTTGCCAGTTTACCATCATCAGTTTTACACTTTAGCACAAAATCGGTCCCAACACTTAAATGGATCTAGCACCACATCTTAACCTTTTCAGCATGACTTGCATCAGATAAAGAAAATCAGCCCCTTGTTAGATGTCTGCCAAGACATCAAAACTCTGCAAAATGTAACCAGTTTGACACAGGAGTTTGTCACAATAGTATTGTGGAAATCCCAGAACAGATGGAGACTATTTCAGCACTTTTTTTGTTGTTGCTGCATATCAAATCTACCTACTACTACCCCATTTCCCTGCACTTTCTCTGTCCCTTTGATATTTTTTGTTCTTTGTCAAGTATTTTTAATGAATGTTAATCCGTTTCTGACAGTGGGAGATTTCTTGTGTGTCGAGTATAACAAAATCAGAGATATTTTTACTATTTCACTACACCCTGCACACAGCAGAAATCATGTCCCAGTTAGGAAAGTGCTATTGAGGCATCCACCTGGTTTAAAAGGCAACCAATTCCAGTTAAGGACAATGCCACATACGTGCATGTACAAAGGCACACACATGTAGAGACCTGTACACATGAATATGTATAAATACTGTCACACATGAGGACACAAATTTCCAAACTCAAACTGATGTGTGTGCATTTATGTTTATATACTGTCAGAGACAGACTCTATGTGTGTGTCTGTGCATGCGTGTGTGTGTGTGTATGTATGTATGTGTGTGCATGCATATGTACGAATGGGTATATGTGAGAGGGTGTGAGTGCTTCTGTATATATATGTGTGTATGTTTATTTCTGTGTGTGTGTGTGTGTGTGTGTGTGTGTCTCTATAATCACAATCATGTGCACCTACACAAATGCATACAAACACAGGTGGAGACATTCATTCATGAAAATTCACACAAACATGCACATCCATATGTACATGAATACACTCATATGTACACACACATGCATACACATGCATACAGGTCTGCTCCTACATTGAGAGTTTCTTGCTGAATAATTAGGCTATTTTAGACATTCCTCTGTTGACTAGTTTGGTTAGAAATGCACAGACACACAATTTACATGGTGGTATGTGTTTATCTCTACAGTACTAAGCCTGTCTTAGTCTCAGGGTCACATCATGGTCTCGCTATCCAAATGCTTCTGGTTTTCATGCTCTTGGCAGATGAGCTGATAAGGTTTCTCATTTTCTTCGATGACAGAATTTCCAACTTCTGCATCTGGTGTATGCAGTTCATGCCTTGATAGGTGCTCCACAATGCCTGCTCCCAGTGAGTCGCCAAGTACATTCGTGGTAGTTCGTAAGCGATCCCTGAGAAATAAAAGCAGTATTAATTTCCTTAGTTTCAAGGAAAACCTGATAACCTCTGTCAGACAATAAAGCTTTATCTATTTTTGTGTATGCCGAGGAAAACAGAATGGCTGGTATCTCCTAGAATATGTTGTGAATTAAATTTTGGTAATCTTACACTGTTTATAACAGGGGAATATTCTTTCATTAAGGGCGTCAAAGGAAGATAATACTCTGGCCTTTGATTTCATCCATTAGACCTGCTCCTTGGGATAGAATCCTTCCCTACAAAAACAACAGATTGGATTGCAGTCTTTTAGCTTTGTGTTTGATGCCAGTCAGAGTGTAACTGGTTGAAAGGAAACTTTGTGGCAAGTATATCAATGCCTGCAGAAATGCTGGGTGGTTTTGTCATGACAGATTTTTCAAGGTGCCAAGCTTGTTTTGTCTGTTCCCAGATGATCTGAACATTAAATGTACTTGTAGATGCTTTTGACCATGCCTATGGTCAATGGCTCTACTGCAGGGTAACTACAGTTCATTATCAAATAATGAATCTTTCCTCTGGTGTAGTTTGTGAATAGGAAGCTCTGTGATTGAATGATGCGGTTCATTGTATGTGTTTCACTATTTCATGTTTCTTTTCTCATAGTTGCCACCATCCCTTTAAACTGAAGTTTCAGCCCTTTAAGAGGAGACATCACATGCATTTGAAAAATTGCCATTTGGAAGCTGAAAGTTTCCTCTCTGTTTTTAATTAAATTAACTCTGAAAGATTCCACTGGTTCATTTTTGTTTTGGATACGCAGTAAGTTCATAGAACATTAGATTCAGGTTAAAAATCCAACATATAGCATTCATTGCCCATTCCTAACTGACCTTGAGTGGTGAAGCACCTTCTTAAACTAGCGCACTTTGTGCGGTGAACATGTTCCCATGGTGTTATTAAGGAGGGAGTTCCAGGATTCCAGTGATAATGAAGGATTAACAGTATTCTTCCAAGTCAAGACAGGGTAACACTTTGAGGCAAATTTTCAGGTGGTGTTGTTCTCTTGTGTATGCTTCTCTTCTAGGTAGAAGCCACATGTTCGGTAAGCATCGTCGAAGAAGCCTTGGTAATTCAGTGATGGTATGTCAAGGGGAAATGGTGACAGTCTTTCTTTTTGCAGACGGTCATTGCCTGGCACTTGTGTGGTATGAATGATACTTGTCCCTTATTATCCTAAGCCTGAATATTCTCCAAATCTTGTTGCTTAAGGATACGATGGTTTCAGTATCTGAGAGTCATGAATAAAGTTGAACTTTGAGCAATCACCAGTGAGCATCTCCACTACTGCCCTTATAATGGACGGAAGATCATTGAAGGAGCATTAAACTGAACAAAGGTGAGCCGGCTATTGTTCAGCAAGTGCTGTTTGATAACACTAACAACAACACCTTCCATCATTTTGATGATTGAGAGCTGGCCAGATTGGATTCATCCTGCTTTTAATGAACAGGTATACCCTGGGAAATTTTCTTTGTGGTTAGATACCAGTGCTGTAGCTTGGCTACAGCTGCAGCCACTACTGGAACACAATGCTACAAGTATTTAATTTGCAATGTGACTACTATGAAAATACTTCTGAGTATTATCTATTATCAAGTGTCAGAAGACATCATTGCAATATTCCATTCCCTGAAGTATTTGGATTTTAGTAAACTATCTTAAGCATATTACTCCCAAAAAAAATCGCTGCTACATCTGCCCCAAGAAGCTATGTTCAGCTGGGTTAACAAAACCTTCTCTTAATAATTCTCAAGATGATTAATCAGTACAGAATTGTCTCTCATTGAATCTTTCTCGTTAATAATTTAGCACAAGTTCTGTAAAGTTAAAAGACAAGAACATTACTGAGCCTACATACAGAAACCAGTCCACTGCAATGATCAGGGTGATGTCCTCTGTGGGAAGTCCAACGGATGTTAACACTATCACCATGGTAACAAGGCCAGCCTGTGGTATTCCTGCAGCTCCAATGCTAGCTGCTGTTGCAGTGATACTACACGATGGAAAAATAGAGCAGAGGATGTAAACGAATTTAAGTTGAACAAACATTTCACACGATTAAAATTACTACAACTTTTATTAGAAGAACAGTAATAGACCATTCAGCCCCTGAAGCGTGTTCTGCTATTTAATTAACTCATGGTTGATCTGCATCCAACTCCATTTACACACTTTCTCTCCATATCCCTTGATACCATCACTGATAAAACTCTGGAAAATTTCAAGTACTTCATCATCCCATTTGAGTGAAGAGAGTTCCATTGTTTTCAATCTCCATATAGGATTAAAAGAACTCATGAATTTTAAAGATTATTCTTACTGGTTCTTATGGGAACTCCTGTGCCTTAGATCCAGTATACCAGGTCCTGCTCCAGTGCCAGAAGAGCAGCACAAAGGTATTTCAAGATATTGATAACTTAAGTAAGTAGTCATTAAGTTGACAAATGGAGTATAATGTGGGAAAACACAAAGTTGTTCATTTTGGGAAGGGAGAACAAAGTAAATTATTTAAATGGTGAAAAACTACAGGAAGTGACATCACAAAGGGATTTGGTACTTTTACATAAAATAGAGAAAGCCAGCACAGGTAATCAGGAAGGCTTATGGAATGTTAGTCTTTATTTCAAAGGGATTGGCGTATAAGAGGAGAGAATTCTTACTCCTACTGTACAAGGTGCTGGTGAGACCACATCAGGAGTCCTGTGAGCAGTTTTGGTCTCCTTACTTAGGTATCAGGAAAGATATCATTTCATTGGAAGCAGTTCAGAGAAAGTTCATTGGGATGATCCCTGGTACAGAGGACTGCCCTATGATCAAAGATTAAACAGGTTGGGACTCTACTCACTGGAGTTTAGAAGAATGAGAGGCGGTCTCACTGAAACATGGAATTCTTAAGGGGCTTGACAGGATAAATGCTCAGAGGATGTTTCCCCACATGGGAGAGTCTAGGACCAGAGGGCATTATCTCAGAATTTAAGACAGATGAGGAGGAATTTCTTCTCTCAAGAGGGTTATGAGTCTTTGGAACTCCTCGCCACAGAGAGCTGTGGGGACCGAGTCCTTGTGTGTATTTTAAGGTTGAGATAGATAGATGTTGATCAGTAGGGGAATCAAGGGTTACAGGGAATGGGCAGGAAAGTGGACTTGAGGAACGTTGGATTAGCCATGAAACTATTGAATGGCGGAGCAGGCTCCAGGGGCCAAACACCCTACTCCTGTTTTTATTTCTTATTGTCCTATAGTCACCTATGGCTATTGATGTAGACCTCGTCCTGGGAACTGGGTCACCTTAAGCTGTCAGAATAGCAGCCTGCACACTTACAGATTTTACAGAGGTGTCTGCCAATGGCTAGGAAATGTTTTTTTGAAGAACCCGAGGATGGTTTAGAACAGAAGAAGACTATCAGACTCATCTTAGCCATACCTGATCTTTGGTAGAATCTCCTTCCCGGCTTTTCTCCCTATATCCATGAAATATTTATCCCATCAAGTATTTATCTAATTCTCTTTTGAATGATAATGTTGAATCTGTTTCAACTGTCATTTCAGGCAGTGCATTCCAGATCCTAAGCGATAACTAGATTTGAAAAAAAAAAGCTTCCCAATGTCACCTTTCATTTCTTTGTTAAACATCTTAAATCTGTGCCCTCTGGTTAATGACCTCTTTGCCACTGGAAATAGTTGTTACTTGTTTCCTTTATTAAAGTTGAATTGCTCCCTTCTCCTAACTGTTATTCACAAATCTGTTTGATTGTGCTCTTCTGATGATAGTATACAGCGGGTTTTAGCTATATATGAATTTGAGATTTTGAAAGACTTCTGACATCCAATCTTGTGCAGCTCTCACAAAGAAGCTGATGCTTTGGCACATCTTGGATTTTTATTCAGCATTTGTACTGCAGCTGCATATTTGTAAGGATAACACATATCTAGCTTCTTTGAGAAAGATATTGGGTTGTCTACTGTCATTGATCCTGTACAGCATACTCATCAATTATGTTTGTTCAAACAGACAGGATAGAAAAATACATAGATAACAAGGGAAAGGGAGCCAAGAAGCTCTCAAGAAAAGTATGTTCACAGTAAAACAATGAAAAATAATGTAACAACAAAGAAAGAGGAAAATACAGAAGAGCAAGACATTAGATTCAATAGAAATGAAAGCAAATGAAAGAAAATGCAAGTGAAATTGGTTGGACTTACTTATTGTAAAAAAGAATAAAGGATCACATTATAATCTAAACAAAACATCTGGAGATCTATGGATGCTGGAAATCAGAAACATAAATAGAAATTGTTGGAAAAACTCTTGATCTGGTAACATCTGCGGAGAGAAAGCAAACTTAACATTTCAGGTCCCCAACTCTATCTGCTGCCATGAACAGACCTTGAAGGTCCACACAAATGTAAGGAAAAATTATTGGGCACGTTGAGTGCCTGTGAATTATTGTTTCATTTGGAATAACTATAAGGAATGGGAGAAACCAAATGACTACATGCTGTGTCTTCAGCTGTTGCACAGGCAAGTAGCAACAAAATGGAAACTGGAACAAAGGGTAGTCTATGGAATGATAAAATACTCTTGCTAAAAGTTGAAGTAAAGGAAAAATGTGCCCAGCTGTAAGACTGTTTTGTAAATGGCAGAAGAGGACATGTGAACACAGAGATTGGATGGATGGAAGGCGCAAGCGATGGGAACCTTGTTGATGCATGATAAGGGATAATGGATAACACCAGATGCTTAAGAAATAGGGTGATCACAGCCACATATAATCAAAATAGTTATGGGTGTCAGTGGCTTGTCAGCTGCAAACCCAAACATCAGAATATAAGGTGAAAGACGATCAAAGACTGGAAGAGCCAGAGATGGACTTTGCAGAGATGCATTGAAATGAGAAACTTTGATGGAGAAATACTCCAAAAAGAAAGGAGGAAGTGGCACTAATTCAACCATCAATATAATAAAGAAATTCATTTGGAAGTGGACCAGCATCAGGCTGGAGCAATGGTTCATATGGTCAACCAAACAACAGGCGTAACTAGATTAATACAGCTTCCCACAGAAATGTACTTTATCAGCAGGAAGTGAATAGAGTTACCAGGAGTTGTTCAAGGTAAGAATAAATTCAGCAAAATTGAGGAAGGTGATTGTAGATAGTAACTCATCTGTGACTGTTCAAGGTTGAAGTAAATGGTTCGGTTGAAGGTAGAGGCTGTAGTAGAACTGGTGAAAAGGAAATAACAGGCTGGAGGATCTGAAACCATTACAATAGCAGAGATAGCCTAGATGGATGTGTTAATGATCTAAAATGATCAGAATAATTTTATTTCAACATCTAGCCAAACAGCTCTTCAAAAACCCCAGTACTTGATAACTATGATGGCACTAGCTTCACATTAACATCAAGCATTCCTAAATTGACCTCCTTGGTTCAGATCCCTTTGAACAGTATCAGTTCTTTGTATCTGTCACCTAGATGTATAATTTGATGTCTTCAGTAAATTATGTAATGAGACAAGAAGTACTTTCTCTGTATTCTCTTCTGAACTTTGGATATAAATGCATAATGATTATTATGTTTGTATAATTTACGGAGATTTCTAGATCACATGGTAGCTATACAGCTCAGTGGCACAAAAGCAAATGTGATAAGTGTTAGCTGTAAATGTCAGTGAACTGCAAAGCTGAATCTTAATTGAATTTGAGATTTGGACTACATTGATTTCAATTCAACTGCATTCTGATAATCTACCTGATTGTGATGATTTGTCCGAAGTTTAGGTCATAGTTGTTGACTTGTGCAATAAAAATGGCAGCCAGGGCCTCGTACAGTGCTGTGCCGTCCATGTTAATAGTAGCTCCAACAGGAAGGACAAAACGAGTAACATGCTTGTTGACACCATTATTTTCTTCCAAACACTTAAAGGTGATTGGGAGAGTTGCTGAGCTGCAAAACAAATGGACTAAACAATTTAATTCATATTGAGAGAAACATTGGATGGAGAGGGCCAGTTAGAAAGATTTGCAGAAAGGATAAGAGAAATAAAAATTGACACAGAGAAAATGAATCAATGTTTTTCAACGGTAACAGATTATATTCAGGATGGACAGTCTTACCTGGATGAAGTGCCAAGGGCAGTGATCAATGCTTGCAATAACCCGCCAATAAAAACCCAAGGATTCTTGTGGGTGACTATGAAATAAAGAAGTGGCAGGACAACGAGTGCGTGAATTAGTAGCCCAATTATCACTGTCACAGTGTACATTCCCAGTTGTCCGCCCATCACGGTAAGGTCTTTCATTTCCATGATTTTGCCTGCAATCAGGAAGAGGATACCTATGGGAGCATACCTGTAACAAAAGAAGACAAAGCATTTCCTCAGTTTAGCAGGACCTTGCAGCAGCCGAGTTTGGCTACGATTGTAAACAGTCAAATAAGGGACACAATGGAGATTTAAACTGGGTGGAGGCTGGGTGGTGGAATCCCTAAAATGATGAGGGAAACCACTTCATTCCTGCTTCTGATCCAGTCAACTCTGGCTTTAGAAGAGCCCTCCATGACAGGGTCACATGCTTGTGTTAGGCAGTGAACCCTTAAAAATGCAAATCAGGGTCCCATGATATACAAGTGACCTCGATTGACATTTTCAACAGCATTGGTTGATGCAGGTACAGTCTACGTTTCATCCCACCTGGAAGTATGGTACGAGAGGTGTCCAGCAAGTGAGCTTTAATTCCCTGGCACCATGAGGATCAGAGCTGCTTCTCTGGGGTCCACAAAAATCTAGTTTGCTGCATACTGAGATCCCAATTTCCTGAGGATGGACTGTCACATTGTTTTGGGCCAGTTTTCCCCAAATGGCAACATCTCTGAACCAGTGGGTCATCTTAGGACCATTTGTTTCTCACTTGCAGGCTGCCAGCCCTGTGTGAACGAGATCTGGTGTGTAAAGTGGACTGGGCTTCCTGTCACAGCTTCTGAGCAGTGTATAGGTGCCATCCACTGGCGAGACAACTTAAAACTCACCTGCAGTCAAAATCTATCTTTGAAACCTGTGGCAGAGATTCCAGAATTCAGCACTGAAAGCTAACCAGAAATATTGAGTGATGTTGCTGAAATGCGTCAGGTTTATATTAAAACGATACCTGTCATCACGATAATAAGAGCTAATTCCTTTCAGTGACATGACCAGAGGTAACTTTAGTCTGATCCACTCATTGGGAGACAGTTGGCTTGAGGAAAACAAAACAAGATTTTATACCCTACCTGAGGCTTCACTGTCTAGAGCAGTCAGAAACACAGGGTGGGATGTAAAATTGGCAATGCTCTGGACCTGGCAGAGTTAGGTTAAACCTACCCATGTGAGACAAGCACATATGGGTGGAACAATTCTAAAACATGAATCTAATGTTCAAGACAGGGTTCACATCCACCAGCTGGAAAAACAGTAGGAGTCCTTGACTGAACACTTTTGGGAGGTGTCATGCAATTTTTGTAGGAAATCAGTCACTTGACTGACCATTGTTGGGCCTCCCGCTGATTTAAGTGCCAGGGGAGGGTTAGAAATCTCGCAACATTGGAGGTGCCATCCAATCAGTAGCTACCAGGTTTTATGCACCAGCTGTGCCACTGTTTGTGACAGACACTGCTGGTACTATACTTGGTCGTCTACCAGGGATCAGAGATGGAGCCCTGGAGAGAAATGGGTGCGGGGGGAAGGGGAATTGCAGTGAAGTGGGTAGAGCAGGTTGAACAGGAAGGGCAGTGAGGTACCTTTCCTTCCTGAATAGGGTAGCTGAGTAGGAGGACCACCTGCCCTTAATAGCTGCAGGTGCGGGTTTTCCCAATGGTGAGAACCCCGCCAGCCACTGAGAGTGCTCTTAAATGACTGCTTAAGGGAAATCAATTGGCATCCAGGCAGCAAGGAGCTTGATCCATCCTGCACCCTCCTGCCCAATCAAATTCCCTCTCTGATTCTAAGGGTATGTGCTGTGGCATAGAATTTCACTCACATCATGTGCAATCTTACCCACTTTTAGTCAGTTTAGGTATGGAACTATTAAGGAGGATTCCTACAGGAGTGACCAGGATGACTCTAGACGTTGGGACACTGAAGGGCAGCATTTTATATACCCCCCTTGTCCCCTATGAGTATGTTGAAGGCCTGCCCATCCATAACCCACCACTTGTGGTGGCTGTGATTGTGCAGATGGCAGCAGGTGGGGGATCACGGTGCCAAGTGGGGAGGGACTTCAGGTGGGAAAGGTGGGGGTAAGTGTGTCCTTCATGGGCAGTTTTTTGCAATCGTGCCCCACCCCCCAGCCGTCCCTAAACCTGCAGCCTGTGGTCTGGGCTCTGGTGGTAGCCCCTCTTCCTCCAGTGCTCACTTTGCAATCAGCTTCCAGCAGTGGCCACTGAAGGTAACTTCCTTCAGCAAGTCAGATGGCCAGCAGCTCTTGGAGGCAGAAAGCCCGTCTCCAGACTGGTAATGCCACTCAGAAGGGCTGCTGTAAGCATCAGGGGTACCTTTCCCAGTTGTCTGCTGGTAGGATTGCGAAATATCAATGATGGGTCCCAAACCTCCAGGAGTTAAAGACCAATCTCCAGGGTTATGCTGAGAATAACTCAGCAAAAAAAAAATCACTGCATCCAAAATAAAATTGTGTTTTCTTTTAATTTTCTTTTTGCTTTTTTGATTATTAGGCATAAAAATATTGAGATTATAAAATTATGAAGGCATACATAGGGTAGACAGGAAGGAACATTTTCCCTTGGTACAGAGATCAATGATCAGGGGGCATACATTTAAGGTAAGGGGCAAGAGATTTAGAGAGTATGTGAGAAAATGCCTTTTCACACAGAGGGTGGTAGGAATCTGGAGCTCACTGCCTGTTGAGACAGATATCCTCATAACCTTTAAGAAGTATTTAAATGTGTATTTCTGATGCCAAGGCATTGAAGGCTATGGGCCAAATGCTGGAAAACAGGATTGGAATAAGCAGGTCTTGTTTATGATGAGCCAAAGAGCCTTTATCCTTGCTGTAGACCTCAATGATTTTAAGAATCACCAATCTGGTAATAAAGTGGCTTTTTGCTTTACAATTGGTATGTGAAACCAATGCACAGCATTCAGAGGAGGATTGGACAAACAATGTTATGACTGTAGCTGTAGGTGGATGGACCAGAGGTAACTGTCCAGAGGTGGTAACAATATTTGCTGGGGCTAAAGTAACTGAGATCAGAAAGTGTGCCCTTGTTGTCACTACCAGCCAAAGAGCAGCCAGTGATAAAGTTGATCAGTTTGTAAGATGTACAGGGTAGCAGTGGGACTAAATAGGATAGGGAAAAACCCCATAAAAGCCAGAAGAATGTTTAAAATGTTATAAAGATTTGCTAGGGAAACCTGTTCCTTGGAAACCAGTGCCAGATTGAACAGTGCATTGTTTCCTTTGAAGGATGCAGTCTAATGGCATCTGAGTAGATTATTAACACCAATTACTTGCAAAAAGCTTTGTCCAATTGTACAAAGATCTTGGGACATTCTATTGGGGGCAAGAAAAGAATTAGACCAAACATTTCAGATTCAAATTACTAACAATTGAAATGCTCTTGAAAGAATCTAGACAGTGAAATGTTAGGCAGAAGTATTGCAGTGCAGTGGTAGTGTCTCTGCCTCTGGGTCAGAAGTTGCAGGTTTGAGTCCTACCGCAGGAATTGATTACTGTGGAAGGTGAGTTCATTTATGGCAAAACTGGCTGATTATCAAAATCTAAATTCTTTCAATGCACCAATGGCAGGCAGTGAGAGCAGGAGACTATCTTAGGATGGTCTGAGTGCTACCCTTCAAGTTACAGTCCCTGGCAACCAGTTCCAGAATAAACAAGGTTTGAAAACAAACATAAGCATGTGCTTTAACTGTTTAATGTGTCACCAGACACAGAAAGCTTTTAAGAAACATTGGTTTTGTAACTATTAGGATGTTTACAATTTAAAAAAAACTGAGCAATTTTAACTTCCCCCTCCAATTTGGCATAGTTGAATACCTCACTCTGGATTATAGACGTTCATTGCTCTCTGAACTTGACCACTGCTTCTTGCATCTTCTGTGAACTAGCTGGCTTATTTGATACATAGAGAATGTTTTTCAGACTAGATTCCAGGAAACTAAACTTGGCAAACAGAGTTCAATGCAACTGCTGTGAGCAGATGCTTGCCAGAATCTTTGGAACTGCCATTAAGGCCATGAAAGTGGTGTCTGTGAAAACTATGTAAATAATTAGGAGTTGTCATTGTATTTAACTATGCCTCATTCATCTACTGCGTCTTGTGACTTGGAGCAGTTTAAAATAAAAAATGATTTTCTCCAAATTTACTGCTGCTTCCACCTTGCCTATTTTTTCATTTTTTTGTGCTATAAATAAAGGCAAAATATGACTTAAACTGGATTTTTAATTTCACAAGACTCTTCAGTCCTTTAAGAATGGTTATAGTCATTAATTTCCACTAAAGTGAAGATGGAGGAAAGACTTGATACAGCTCTTCAAAAATGATGAAAGATGAGCTCATCATGAATATGCTATTCATCTTGTCCAGTTGTTAGTCATAGCGCGTTACCACATGGATAAAGGCCCTTCGGGCCATTGTGTCTGTGCCGATCATCAAGAATCTGTCTACTCTTATCCCTTGCTTCAGCACTTGACCTTTCGCTTTCATAAGCTATGACATTTGAAGTGCTCATCTAAATACTTCTTAAATGTAGTTAGGATTACTGTCTTTACTACTCTTTTAGGCACTGAGGTCCAGATATCCACCACCCTCTTCCTAAAATCCCCTTCAAAAAACCTGCTCCCTACCTTAAAACTGTACTAAGGGCAAAGGTTTCTCCTTATCTACCCTCTCTGTGCCCATCATTACTTTGTACGTCTCTAACAGGTCCCCTCTCAGCCTTCTCTGCTCTAAAGAAAACAACAACAGCTTATCTAGGCTCTCTTCTTTGCTGATTCGTTCCAGCCCAGGCAACATCTTGGTGAATCTCCTCACCACCCTCTCTAATGCAATCACATCCCTCCTACAGAGTGGTAACCGAAAGTGGGCAAAGTACAGCATACAGGACCAGACAACAAGAATAAAATCTGGAAGCCCTCAGCAATGTTGTAGATTACAAAAACTTTATACCACCATCAGAATCAGAAAAAGTGTTGATGGTTTCAGTTTAAATTGACACATTTAAAAGCAGCTAATTTGGTTGAGGGTCATAGGAATACTTAACAAACCACTTTTTCAAACAGTAAAGATAGAGGAAAAAAACTAATCTTCTCTGAAGTAGGAGATCAGTAGATGGTGGGGATGAGAAGTCCATGAATATCACTTATATGGTGATTTTTGGATGGAGTAGCTAACTGGTCTTCCGTTGATCTGAATGTTCTAAGTAGCCTCTGAAAGGATCTACGTTAATTTTATCATAAACTGCAGTCTAATATATCTAAGGATAAAGTATCAGACATATTAGAAATTAACTGATGCAGAACAATGGAAAATGTAATCTGCAATCTTTTATTAGGCATACTCCAGTTTATCAGAAATTAATTAATGCTAACAGACAGATTGCAAGTCTGTAGAGCTGATTGATAATTATCATAGACACGAGGCTGTCAAGTCCTAACCTCTCAGAGAATCTAGAATGAAGGGAGCTGGAAACATCATGTGCACATACTTCACTGTGTCGACATCTCTGCAACCCCATAATTTTCTTGAGGGGAAAAATGCATGATGTCTCAAATGCAACCCATTCAGACCATAAGACGTAGGACCATTTCATCCATTGAGTCTGCTCTGCTATTTAATGAAGTTGTGGCTGATCTGATAATCCTCAAATCCACTTTCCTGCTTTTGCCAATAAGCCTTGATTCACTAATCTCTGAGAAAAGAAATTCCTTCTTATCTCTGACTTCAAAAGATAATCTCTTACTCTGAGATTTTGCCCCCTGGTCCTACACTCTTCCACAAAGGGAAACAGCCTACTACATCCATCTTGTCAAGCCCTGTAAGAATTTTATGTGTTTCAATAAGGTCGTCACCCATTTTTCCAAACTCCAATGAGTACAGTACAACCTACTGAACTACTTCTCATAAGAAAGTCTCTCCACGTCCAGAATCAGCCTAAAAACCTATTTGGGATGTCTGCAATGCCAATATATCCTTCCTTAAATAAGGGGACTAAAACTCTCCCCATTATTCTAGGTATGGTCTATTTAGTGATTTGTACAGCAAGAGTTTCCTACTTGACTTTATTATCTGAGGTATAGAATACAAGATCAAGAAGGATATGCTATATAAAATGTTGGTTAGGTCACAGCTGGAGTAGTGCGTGCAATTCTGGTTACCTCATTAAGGAAAGGTGTTATTACATTTGAAAGGACGCAGAGGAAGTTTACTAGAATGATGAGTGGGCTGGAGGCTCTGAGCTGTGAGGAAGGATTGGATAGGCTGGGCTTGTGTTCCTTGAAGTACTGACAGTCGAGCGGATCTGATGGGGATATACAGGATTATGAGGGGCACAACAGGTTGGGTACGAAGGCACTTTTCCCACAGTAAAGAGGTCAATTACCAAGGGGCATAAATTTGAGGTAAGATATAGAAACCTAAGAGGAGAATTGAGGAGAAATCTTTTCACTAAAAGGCTGGTGGGACTCTTGAATTCACTCCTTGAAAGGGTAGTTCAGTCAGCAACTCTCATAACATTTAAGTAATACTTAGATATTCACTTGCATTGCCGTAGCCTCCAGGGATAGGGACAAAAGCTGGAAAATGAGATTAGTGTAGTCAGATCTTTGTTAACTGGCCTGGAGCCACAGGCCAAATGGCCTTATTCTGTGCTGTGAACATGAGTCTGTACTACCCCAATACTTATCTTATTGAGAAGTCTTATGTGCGATATCTTATCAAATGCCTTTTGGAAATCCAAACGTAGTACTGGTTCCCCTTTATCTGTGCTTGTTACCTCCTCAAAGACTTCTAATACATTTGTTGGGCATGATACCTCTTCATGAAGCAATTTCTGATAATGTTGTACATTTATAAATGCTCTGCTATTACATCCTTCGTAATAGATTCTAATATTTTCCCAGTGACAGATGTTAAGCTAATTTCCCTTTTGAACAAAGATGTATCATTGGCAGCTATTCAATCATAAGGGACTTTTCCAGAATCTAAGGATTCTTGAAAGATTACTACCAATGCATCCACTACCTTTGTGGTTACTTCCTTTTATATTCTATGATGCATCCCATTAAGTCTATTGGCCTTTAGCCCCATTAGTCTAACTTGGACTTTTTCTCTCACGATATGGTATTTATTTCCTCCCCATATTCTGCCCTTCATAAAGTATTTTTAGAATACCATTACTGTCCTGTACCATGAAGACCAATGCAAAGAATTTATTTACCCTGCTATTTCCTGGTACCTTAATATTACTTCTCCAGCCTCATTCTCCAGTGGGTCTATGTTCACTTTGGCCTCTCTCTTCTTTTTTATGCATTTAAATAAGCCCTTACTACCTTACTTTATATTACTTGATATTTTAATTTCATAGTTTATTTTCTCCCCCTTTAGTATTCTTTTGGTCATCTTTTGTTAGCTTTAAAAACATTCCCAAGCTTTTTGATTTATCGCTAACCTTTGTCACTTTATATGTTTTTCTTTCAATTTAATTCTATCCTTAACTTCTTTAGTTAACCGTGGTCCCCTTTCCTAGAATCCTTCTTCGTCACTGGGGTTTTTTTATTAACTTCATTAACTATTTTCTTTCCCATTAAACTGCTGACCGCTGAACTTCCCTACCTGATCCTCATGCTAGCTAACATGTTAAAAAGCTAATCCTCATTCAAGCATAGTATTCAATCATCGAAAGACTATTGGTATCGCTGAACTCACTGAAAATATTTGCCGGTCTCTTCTGTCTGCACCAATAAGATTTCATCCCTTCTTTTCTTCTCCAAAGTTCATGAATAAATCACCCTACTTTTCACTGTTTATAGATCTTGAATCCAACTTCCATCCCTTCCATAGCTCAACATCAAATGTTCTCATTCAAAATCACAAACTACATTATTTGATTTTATTCCTTCCTAATCCCTCTGTAGCATGTGATAGTCAACAATTCTACATGTTTTCAACACTTCTCCATTGACTTGCTCTATTAGACCATTAATTCTATTCTTAACTGTCTAATTATAACCAGAATAGTTTTGGCAATTGCTTTTTCCTAACCTTATCTCTGTTCTCTAATTTTTCGATGTCCGGTGTTATTACTCATTCCTGTTTAACTTCATCTACTATTGTTCCACCCATGATATATTTTGTCCAAGTCATTTTGTTGATCTGTGTTTTCTCTTAAAATTCAGTTGTTCCTTCCTGTTGAGCTATCGCTGAGCACTGTTTGAGTGCACGCTTTGTTTTGATGCAAAAGTAAATGTCCAGATGTTCACTAACATAGTTCAACTGGGTAAAGTTGTGAGTAGACAGCCTCTCTCACATCACCCTGGCACACAATTCATCTTCAGCCTCTGAGGGAATACCACATTTGTGTGAACCTAACATCTGCTTATGTAAATACTTAATGCAGAAATGTCAGAGAATGGTGATGTTATAAGGATCAGTTTCAGTGTTTGTGGGGAAGAATGTAGAACTTCAGGAAGGGAATTCGAGGCTCATTTGGTTATTAAAATCCCAGCAGACATTGGTCAAAGAACTGCCTCAGCCACTTTCTGGATTGCACAGCATTGCTTGCATCAAAACTTCATGATGGACATACCTACCACTCATATTTTGAAATGTCAATCTGATAAATTGTGGTCAAGACTTTCCCATGATCTGTATTAGTGGAGAACTGTTTGTGTGTGTGGGGGGAGTTGTAGGATAGCTCTGGTTACCAAAGATCCTTAGACAGCACCTCCCAAACCCATGACCACTTCAGCTAGAAGGATAAGGGCAGCAGATACATGGGAACATCGCCATCTGCAAGATCCCCTCCGAACCACTCACCATCCTGACTTGGAAATATATCACTGTTCCTTCACTGTCGCTGGGTCAAAATCCTGGAATTCCCTCTCTCGGGGCATTGTGGGTAAACCTGCAGCACATGGACTGCAGCAGTTCAAGAAGGCAGCTCACTACCACCTTCTCAAGGGCAACTAGGAATGGGCAAAAAGTGCTGGCCAGCCAGTGATGCCCACATCCCACCACTGAATTACAAAATAAAATCCATTGTATTGTATTCTCCCCTCACCTCCCCTACCATTTTATATATAGGGCTCAAAGGAATTTCAATATTTCAGATGTGCCACACAGTCAATCATTTACTGCATCACTGTGATACCTATTTCATGCAGTAGGAAGGAATTTGTTTTGGCACTTCGAAGCAACGCAAGTTGGTTTGCAGAACTAATAATTTCACTGTTTTGAACTCTGGAAATCGGCAACTTAAAACTGGTTCATTTTCATATACTTGCCTATATTTGAACGGAGAAATCAGATTCCTGTTGTCACTTCTGGGGAATAATGTCAGAAGTAGTAAGGATCAAAATAATGGAAAATTGCTTTGCCCATTATCCTTCCTTCAACTACCTGGCAAACTTGTAACCATGACAAGATACACGGCTGTAGTTTATAGAATGAAATTAATACTTCCAAACGTCCAATACCTATCAGAAACAGTGGGGGTCAAAGTGGACTTGGTAGCACCCATTAATTGTACACACAGCTCATATGAAATGCACCAGAAACCCTGTTAGTAAAGGAGTTATTCCACACATCTAAATCCCATTGGTAACATGCAGAATCAGAAGGTAGCAACACCAATCAGCATGCAGTTCAGTTTTGGGGCTCAGCATTCTCCTTTGACCCTCTCCTTACCTCCCACACATATTCAGTGGCATAAAAGATCTATCCAACTAACTCTCTGCAAAGTGACCATCAACTACTTATGAATCATTAGCTGATTACTTCTTCTAGTTGTTGCTGCTATTCTTCACGTTTTGTGTTTTGCCATATGTGTGAAAAGTTTCACTGGTCTAAAAGATGTGTTTGATTTAAAGTGAAATAATTTTTTCACAGCTTATGTACAAATCTATTTGTTCCAGACAGGAGTGGCTAAAACGATGGGACCATGTTGATGGGAATGAGCAGAGGTCATACAGATCAGGACAAGCTGCTAGAAGAGAGGGGAAGATAATGGGATGCAGGGTCCTAACAGAAGGACACACCTGCCTGGGGTTTTCAGGTCACAAATATACTAACTCAACATCAGTGACTACCAATGTTCAGGATATCTAAGGGGGTCCTCACTGAACTCTGTCAACTGCTGCAGCCTCAACTCCAATCTCAAGGCAAGGCAAGAATCACATTGTCTGTGCCTGTGAAGGTGACTGTAGTGCTGAAGTTTAAAGACTGGCCTCATTCTAAGCTGCTGCTGGAATTATTAACAACACCTTATAGTTTGTAGTATACTGACGAGAGGGGAAAGTCATTGTATGAAGACAAATGGTTTCACCAAATTTTGTCTTGCCACATAGGACGGGCCTCATTTTAACCCAATCAAAACCCACCCATGGCACAGAGTTAAAATTGGGCCCAAGTAATCACAGTAAGCATGAAAGCTGGCAGGTATTGTGGACTTTTGCAGGGCACATAGTGCCATTCACCGTGTGCAAATTACTCGTCATGAATGTTGCTTCTCACGCGCTCAAGTCAATGCTGTTACATCTCTGAACGGAAAAGGATTTCACTTCCTGCATGTTCAACTGCGATGTTCTATACACATTGCATTTTGTAGAACAGTGTCTGGTAGCCTAGTCATAGTCAAAATGCATTCATTCTATGACTGTTGGCTTTCAACCACTACAGCAAAGGCTATCTGCTGATATGATTGATGGCTAATGACCCATAGACATGAATGCAGCTGACAGAAAATAGGAGACATCCAGCCACAAGATACGTGATAGTGCTAATTACTGCAGTATGACTCTGCTACCTTTACTGCTCTATAGTAGTGTTACAATACTGGGTCTGGCAGGACAAAAGATTTGGAATCCTTCATGCTGGACAAACTTGCCATCATCAGCAAAGCTCACATTCCAATCCAAATTTATAAAATAAATCATATAAATTATGTATAACAATAAATGAGTATTACTGACAAAAGAGACATGGTGTCAAAATGTTCGTCTTGAAGTGATCAGGACAGAATCACAAGAATACCAAATTTCAAAGGGAATGACAATTTGTACTGCATGAGAAGAGAGTGCTGACTGGTTGACAACTGGACTCTGATTGGTAAAGGCATTGCTATGGAGATTGCACCAAGGAACAATTCAATCTCCAGCTTTTGTCAAAATGCAAACCAGGTAAGTCGATTTGGATTGGTCAAGGCATTACCATGGGAAATGCACCAGGGAATGGCTGTTCCCCAAGCACGAATAAACCAATCACCATTGTGCATTGCTTAGTGCCTGGTCTTCCATCTGTCTTTTTCTGTCCTAGCGATTCTCAAGGTGCTGCCCCAGTGACTACAGCGATGCTGCTGAAGGCAGCTGATTTTCAGCGCAGGATTCTGGAGATGATCTTGAAATATACCATTGATGAGCTGTGTCCTTAGAAGGCCTGTACATGTTGGGATGGCTGGCAGACAGATAACAGCAAGGGCACTGGCAGAGTGACAGTGTTGGGATGATGAACGTGTCACCCAGAGTGATTGCAGCAGCATAGAGCTACTGCCACTCTTGCAATCTGAGTAATAGGTTGGAGAAAACTGCTGGACTACAGTGACACCAGAAGTCACCATGAGCACTAATATCTAGAGTCATGGTGCATGGAGTCTCAATTCCCACTGCAGCACTTAGAAGTGGATGTTGCAACGGAAGCTGAGATTTCAGTTATCGGTATCTGCTTTATGCTTGTTTCCATGAGTACACTGGTGGAGTTCGCTACCTGGTCCATGCTGGAAAAGATGTTGCTGCAAGCTATGAGCAAAGCCCCACGCCACATTGGTGCTGGACTGCTCCTGGCTCAGCGATAGAGTACACAGAATTTCAGGTTTCCCAATGCACCAAGTATATCGGTGTGAATGCTCATCAGCCTGTCAGTCTGTTTCTATATGTCTTCCCCCTCAAAGTCCTAATTGGAGCAAAACTTATGTGTAAGCATACTATTTGATAAACTAGATCCTGTGCTCACCTACTTTCACAGTGCTCTGCCTACAATGCATTTTTTTCCCCTGGCGTCTCACCATATGCTGATGCCACCACAATTCTCTATAGTTCATACAGTGTCAGTATCTGAAATGGCAGTGGTAAGTCTGAAAACAAGGTACTCCTACGCTTTCTCCTGCTCTGTCACCACTTGCTGAACAGGTTGTAGTTCTTCAGTTCATTTGTTCTGAGAAATAGACAATCAGTTGGTTGCAGTGATGCGTGGGGAGAAGTAAAGAAATGCATGTTTACACCTCTTGCAGCTAATAAATTAAAATAGAGATAGGAACGAGGGGCAAGTGGGATGTGAGAAAGAGGTTTAAGGATGAGGGTACTCTCATCTTAGAGTCATAGAGTTCTATAGCACCGAGATGGGCCCTTCAGCCCAAACGGGTCCATGCCAACCAAAATGTCCAGCCACATTAACCCCATTTTCCTGCACTTGGCCCGTATCCTTCTATATCTTTCCTATCCATGTATTTGTCCAAATGCCTTTTAAATGTTGTTAATGTATCTGCCTCAACCGCTTCCACTGGCAGTTCATTCCATATGTGTACTACCCTCTGTGTAAAAAAAGTTTCCCTGCATGTTCCCATGTTTTCTTTCCCCTCTTACCTTAAACAGATGCCCTCTAGTCCTCAATTCCCCAACGCTGGAAAAAAGACTGAGTGCATTCACCCTATCCATACCTTTCATGATCTTGTACGTTTCTATAAGATCCCTTCTCAGTCTCCTGTGATCTAAAGAACCAAGTCCTAGCTTGTCCAACCTCTCCCTATAACTCAGTCCTTTGAGTCCTGGCAACATCCTTGTAAATCTTCTCAGCACCCCAACTTGTTTAATAACATCCTTCCTTTAGCAAGGTGACCAAAATTGAACACAACACTCCAAGTGTAGCCTCACCAATGTCCTGTATAACTGCAGCATAACTTCCCAACTTCCATACTCAGTGCCCTGACTGATGAAGGCCAGTGTGCCAAAAGCCTTCTTCACTGCCCTGTTTACCTATGACTCCACTTTCAGAGAATTGTGCACCTGAACTCCAAGGTCCCTCTGTTTCATTACACTCCTTACGGCCCTACCACTCACCATGAAACTCCTATCTTGATTTGACTTTCCAAAATGCAACACCTCACATTATCTATATTAAACTCCATTTGCTACTTCTCAGCCCACTTCCCCAGTTGATCAAGATCCTGCTGCAATTTCTGATAATCTTCCTCAGTATCCACAATACCACCTATTATAGTGTCATCTGCAAAATTACTAATCATGCTCTGTACATTCTCATTCAAATCACTGATATAGATAACAAACAGCAATGGGCCTAGCACCCACTCCTGAGACATACCACTAGTCACAGGCCTCCTGTCTGACAGGTGTCCTTCCACTGTTACTCTCTGCTTCCTACTATCAAGCCAATTGTGTATCCAATTTTCCAGATCTCCCTGGATCCCATGCGATCTAACCTTCCAGAGCAGCCTACCATGTAGAACCTTATCAAAGACCTTACTGAAATCCATTTAGACTACGTCTATCAGCCTGCCTTCATCAAACTTCCTGGTCACTTCATCAAAGAACTCTAAGAAATTTGTGAGGTATGATCTCCCATGCACAAAGCCATGCTGACTACTCCAAATCAAACCCTGTCTTTCCAAATGCATGTATATCTTATCCCTCAGAATCTTCTCAAGTAACTTACCTACCACAGATGTTAAGCTTATTCATCTATAATTCCCAGCTGTTTCTTTGCAGCCCTTCTTGAATAAGTGCAGAACATTTGCTACCCTCCAGTCTTCCAGGACCTCTCCCATGGCTAATGATGATGCAAATATATCGGTCAGGGCCCCTGCAATTTCTTCTCTGGCCTCTTGCAGGGTTCTTGCATATATCTGGTCAGGACCAGGAGATTTATCAACCTTCATATATTCTAATACTTCCAACCCCTCCTCTACTGTGATGTGGACTGTCCCGAAGATATCACCGCTAACTCACCCAAGTTCACAAGTCTTCATGTCTTTCTCCACGGTAAATGCAGAGGAGAAATATTCATTCAGGACCTTGCCCATCCCCTGTGGTTCCATGCATACGTGTCCACTTTCTACCTTGAGGGGTCCTATTCTCTCACTAGTTATTCTTTTTCCTTTAATATACTTAAATAATCTCTTTTTGGATTCACCTAATCTTCTCAGCCAAAGCTGCCTTGTGCCCCCTTTTTGCCTGCTGATTTCCTTCTTCAGTAAACTCCTGTATCCCTTATATACTTCCTCTTCAATGGATTCAATAACCATTCTGGCCCCGGCCTCAGAAATACCCTTCCAATAATGGACCATCACCAGCACCAACTACTCCATGGAAGATAGAATGTACAGGCTTTCGTGTCCTTCTTTGGTAAGTTCCTGCACCATCCTTTCCTGTAAAAGAAAGGGAGGTATGCCAATGAGTACTGGGCAATGTGGGTGATATCACCGCCAGGGCTGAGTAGCTGACAGTGTGTTCAGTTTGTGAGATGTGGGTGTGAGGATTGCAACTGTATTAAATGTGTGAGGATGGAGTGAACCACACAGTGTTAGTTGTAAATCCTGATTGGGAGCTGAGAGGTGGGGTGTGGCGATTTAAGCTGAGGTGAGTAATGCAATTGGTAGGATATGGTGTTTGGAGATGCATTCACTGATTTTGACCATTCAAGTGAGGTTATTAAACATCCTACGACCAATCCTTGGAACTACACACCTGACATTAACCTTTGCAGTTCCTTGTTCCCACTGCATTTTCATTTACATCACCTCTACCAAGACTACCAGTGCAGAATCCAAACATTCTCTCATGGTTTGCATTATTTTCCCTTTTCTCTTCTTCTTCTCCTTTTTCCAAGTCAGGTCCAATTGTGGGATGATCTCCAGCAGCTGCTGCAGCCACAGTGCTCCTTTAAGAGTGCAGGCTAGCTTTAAGAAGTGCAATTTACTAACAATAGCGGGTCTCCAGCTAATGTGTCAAGTCAATGAACCACACACAAAATTCTGGCTGAACCTAGACAGCATCATGATGAATAGTCAGCAAGTGGCATGCATTCCACTCAAGAGGCCCGGGTAACTTGTCTGTTGTAATCCCCTACCTGTTGTTGGATGCTAACCAATTATGGCCCAGAATTCTAATTAAAAAAACAAAAACGCAACCTTAAAACATACCAGATTATAATTGCAACCAGTCTCATGATGGCTTCATTAAGGCAGTCAAAAAACTCCTTCAGTGCCTGGCCTTGCTGTTTCATATTGCCGATTACCAGACCAAAAGCAATGGAGAAGACAACGAGACCCAAAGCATTCACTGCATTGGACGAACCAGCAACTGGAATAACCTCCTCAACAAACATTAACTCCTGTAAATTTTTGAATGCGGCAGTGATGTTTTCTATCATGGGTGGTTCAGTGGTGGTTGTAAAATTGATAGATGATAATGTAGGTCTCAAGATTTTTCGTGTGCCATAATTTGTCTTGTACTGTAAAAGACAAAATAATATGAGTGTTACCATTCAGAGATTTACATTTCTTCTACTTTTTCCCCATTTGCCTCTTTCTTACTTTGGAACTTGGGGAAGGAAAAGAACATCCAATACTCTCAAGCCAATTCTATCGGTCAATTAGATCATGGCTGATCTGTATCTTTATTCCACTTACCCAACTTGCCTCCATCGTCCCAATGCCGGACCAGCAAAATTAATCAACATTACTCCTCTCTGGTAATGAGTTTCAGGAATGGAAGATAGGAGCAAGTGTCATGGACTCACAAAGTACTTTAGGCAGCTGGGAACATTATCAACAAATGCATTCAGATGATAAAGAGGGTTGGAAACAGTCTTCCAATTCTTCTTTAACAAGATTCACTGTAACACCATACCTTATCTTCTCAGGCAATTTCTGAAGTTGATTTTTTTAAAACCTTGTGAGAGTATGAAAATAATTTTTTGTCCTGATTCTATATCTTGCTAAACATTTTGGAACCTTGCTTGAACTGTGACACCTCCTCTGCTACGACCGTCTCTGGCTTTGTTTCTTCTGTTGTCACTTCCTCCTGTGTTACAGTTTGCCTTCGCTTGTCTCGCTGAATCTCAGTGGATGTAACATTATTGAGGAGATGTCTGTGTACAGCTTGTTTCAGAGGGCATTCTGTTCTCCTTACACTGCCAAACATTGTTCTAATGTGTTATTGGTAGTTTCTTTAAAGGAAAAATAGCCCACATATTCTACCTGCACTTCTTATGTGTATAACTGACGCTTTGCAGTGTGTTCATTTTGTTTGGCACAGCTTCTTCAGAGGGTAAGTTGATGATGCTGATGGTAATGATATGGCTTGTTGTACTGACATTAGCTGAAGGCTGCTGGGTCTGGAACAAGTCTCTCTAGAAGTGTCTGGAGAATTGCAAAGTCCTTTAGATTTTAAGATGTTGTTCATCACACTCTAGTGGAGTCTGAACAGCAAACTAATTAATTTGATGCATTTTTAAGGTAGCAAATATACATGTTATGACTGTGGCTGTGTGAATGCTCCCTGTGATGTAGACATGGACAGTTATTAAAATAACTAAGTTAATACTAAATACCAAATAGTAGAGATATGGATTTAAAAGTATGTGTTAGATTCCTGTATGTTCATTCCTATGTGTTATTTAAAGGCCCAGGGTCTTTTTGCTTTAATTTTAATTAGTAAAAATCCCATGATTGCATTAATAATAATATCAGGTGCTACTGTATCACCTTACTTGGTTGGGACTATTTTGAATGTACTAATACACGGCTACCACAATGACTGCAACAATTATCACTATGAGTACTTCTGCAACTGTCAAGGAACTAAAGGCAAAAACATATTGCATGACGACAAGAAACTGACCTAAAAGTTACTGTCAGTAAAACCTACAGCAAGCTGCATTCTTTTTGAGGATAAAAATGGCAAGGTATTACATGGTTAATTCCCTTCACAACAACTGCTGATAAAGAATACAGATAAAGAATAATTGAGAGAGCGAAGTAATTTTCTAGGGACCCAGGTTCAAATCCTGCAGATGGTGGAATTTGAATTCAATAGAAAAAATGTCTGGAATTAAGAGTCTCATAATGACCATGAATCCATTGTCGATTGTCAGGAAAAACCCATCTGGTTCACTAATGTCCTTTAGCGAAGGAACTGCCATCCTTACCTGGTCTGGCCCACATGTGACTCCAGACCCACAGCTATGTGGTTGACTCTGAACTGCCCTTTGGGCAATTATGGATAGGCAATAAATTCTAGTCCAGCCAGTGATCCCCACATCCCATGAATGAATAAAAAAAACCCAAAAAATACACACGCCTAAAAGTCACTATCCTGCAGATCATTGTGATGACAGGTCATCCTAGAATACAATGCCAGTCCAGATAGGTAAAACCACAATCTGATAAAGGGACCCACACACCGAGTCTTAATAATTTATTGGACACAATACCTTCATGAAACAGATTGACCAAAATGATTGTGATCTAGCCCTTGCTTTTCAAGAAAATATAAAAAAAAAACTGTTCTTGGAAATTGACCAGGCAACCAAAGTACAATGGGAAAGCCTTCTCACAGAATATTGGATAATGATTAGGAACCTTCTATAATTGATGGAATGACCATCTGCCAAGCCACCTTTAATCATATGACACCAAAAGAAACATTGCAAATATCACAACTTAATCTAAATGATTAGATTTGTCAGCAGAGAGACATGGGTATCAGTCACCTCCCAGTTCAGACTCTTTCTGAACATAACAGATCTCAAACTCTTGGGGATTAAACTAATACTATTTTGATGTTTGAACGCCTTATTTTTAAAATTCTAGTTTTTGTAATAAGTAAAGATTGAAGATTGGGTTCTCTCCTAGAAATAAGTCCTAGTTATCTTTTATTTTCAAGATATCAATTTAGCTTTTTGATTTATACTCTTCGTATAATGCATGCTTTCTTATAATATTAAATTTAGGTGTTTACTTAAAATTTAATTTGTTTCATCTATTCCTCTGTTTCAAATGTTTGGCAAATCCAACTGCTATTCCCTTTGGTGGAGGAATATTTTCTGAGGAGTTTTATTTGGACCTTTACAATGTCTGGGAAAATTACAATCTAGTTAAAATAAAATGCATTTGAGACTATAGGGAAGAAGGGATACCCTTAACTGGTTTCTGGGGTGGAGACCTAGTTGGACTCTTAGGGCTCAGAGAGCATGTCCTAGAGGCAGCTCCTTCTGGCTGAAGTTGTGGGAAATTAGTTGAGAGGTACATCTGATTCTTATGGCTCCAGGTGAGGACATATAATTATGAAAATATTTTGCAACAACTTTTCTGCACTTTACTTAGAATCACAAAAGACTTTTCAAGGGAGCAAAAGAGGGGTGCTACTCCTTGCCAAAGGAAGGAAAGTGTAGGAATTGATTGATAATACAGAGGGCATAGTTTGGCACAGAATTAAAATGATAGGAGAGAGGAAGCAAGGCATAGACTCAGAAAGGTCAGAGAAAGGAATTTTTGAGAGCAGTACCTAGGTAGCGGAAAACTCTGCAGCCAATATGGTAAGATGGGACACTTTGGAGGCCAAGATCATAAGGCTGAAGGCTATAGGAAGGAAAGTCAACCTTGAAGAGTTGTCAGGGAGACTAGAGCGAGGCCATGTAATGTTTTGAATACGAGGACAACTATTTAACATTGGATATGTTGAAAGGCAGGGAGCCATGTAGGCCAGTGAGAACTGAGATGTCTGAGGAGCATGATTCCACATGGGACAAGATACAAGCATTTTAGACAAGTTGAAATTTACCAAGCACAGTCAAAGTGAAATCAGCCAGGAGGGCATTATAATAATCAAGGTGTGAATTAACTCTAATGTGCAGTGGGAAATATAACTATCTGAATTATAATATTGTCCTACATGTAACAGTGAAGTACAAAGGGATGGATGAAGTAACCTAAACGAAAACAAGAAAAATTTACTGAATATTTTTAATGGTATATTTTTGGGATGCAAAAAGGTTCAACAAAAACATTTTTAAAAATGTCAGTGCCCAGTGGAGGATCTTTTGAATGTAATTGATTCCTTTGTGGGATTGATCCCATTGTTTAGAAGGATTTGGGCAGCCTTCTGGAGCCTCAGTGGGATAACTGCCAGCTCATGGCGTAGGAACATCTGAGGACTTTAAAGGATGTACTAGCTTGAATAACCCCAGCCGCCAGAGAAGTCTCCCTCCTCTTGGAAAGACTAGGT
Source organism: Ginglymostoma cirratum (assembly GCA_024137785.1). Taxonomy (NCBI): domain Eukaryota; kingdom Metazoa; phylum Chordata; class Chondrichthyes; order Orectolobiformes; family Ginglymostomatidae; genus Ginglymostoma; species Ginglymostoma cirratum. Next base: position 24,307,070 of record JAHRHZ010000043.1, read on the forward strand.
ATCAATTAGAAACAGACGTAAAATTGAGGCTCTGCTGAGTAACTACTCACCTGTTTGAAACAAGCCTCAACTAGATTGGGTGGGAACATATTCCTGTTGAATATAAAGGGTGAGAATTAGCACAGTGACAAGAGTTATGCAATTGTATTTCAATCTGTGCTGTGGCATGTATGCAGTTGCCCTACACTTTGGATTAAGAGAATGATAAGACAGCAAAGTAGGACATATAAGGCTGCCTTGGGCAGTTATATCAAACCAATCAAAAGCTATCATTAAGCAAGTCTTAGGTAAGATATTTTAAAACACATCTGAGTCACAAAATTAGGAGATGAAAAGCAAAAACAGTTGTGTTTGATAAATTACTGCTCTACAGAATACCCTGAATTCCAGAAGCTTTGCCTGGTGTAAACAGTGTGAAGTAGGGTTTCACTGCAGCAGCTTGCTATTCCATCATTGGAAATTGGCTACAACAAAGAAAATGCTGGAGAAACTCAGCAGGTCTGGTAGCATCTTTGGAGAGAGAAACAAAAGGTATCATTTCGAGTCCAGAACGACTTCTTCATCTGAAGAAGTGTCATACGGACTTGTAATGTTAACTCTGTTTCTTTCTGCAGAGATGCTGCCAGACCTGCTGAGTTTATCCAACATTTTTTGTGTTCATTTCAGATTTTCAGTCTCCACAGTATTTTGCTACTTTTGGCTAAAGTTATCAATAGGAACAAGTCAATTTGTTGGCTGTTCCTTTATTTAGCCGCCTCTCAAATGCTGTTTGGATACATTGTAGTGGGATCCAATTATTGTTGTTGTCCATCATGTACACTTGCTTCACTCTGAAGTAAAGAAAAATTGCTAGTGTCATCTTGAGTTTGCATGAAAGCAAGAATTTGCCATTGTTTACACACTGAGCAGAACTTGTGGCTTTTCTGGAGAAACATGACAGTCTACTAATCCAGCCTCTATTGGGACCGACAATGGAAGTGTTGTTGAGTGGGAAGAACCACTTAGCTCCTCTCTGGTTGGAATCTCTCCAAGAATCCAGAAGGAGGCACAAACCTAATAAGGTGATAGAATCATAGAGTATTCCATCATGGAAACAGACCCTTCCGTCCAACTAGTTCATGCTGACCATGTTCCCAACCAAACTAGTTCCACTTGCTTACGTTTGGCCTGTATCCCTCCAAACCTTTCCTATTCATGTTCATCCCCAAATTCTAGTCAAAAGATCAAAGGATCAGAAATGTGCATCTTATTGCCTTAAGTCTGTTTTTCAACTCAAAGCCAGCTCCTCAACATAAAAGTCCCTTGAAGCCACTAATTGGATATTTATCTGATTATTACACAACCAGTTACTTTTCGTTTAGAGATTCACTGACCTGATTAGGTCCATGAAAGCATCTGCTGCCTGCACCTTCTCAATCTTTCCTTCCCGATGTAGGTCAACTTTTGATCCTTTGCCAGGGTGGATGATCATTACCATGACAATTCCAATAAAGACAGCGATGATAGTGGTTACCATGTAGAAAACGACAGCTCGGATTCCCATTTTACCAGATGCTTTGCTGTCCAGAGCTGCCATTCCTGATTGGTAGAAGTCAAGAGAACAACTTAGATGTAGACTGGTCTGGAAGGTACTGGCAGAAATTATAGGGCAGACACAATAACACTAGAAGTACCTGATCATTATTGCAAAGTTACTTACAGCTTGCTCATTACATTCACTGTGAAAGCAATCGGTTTTGCAACCGGTTCATAATTAAACTTGAGGGAGCTGGTGTCAATGTCACTGGAGTAATAATCTCAGAACCATGGGTGACATGGGTTCAAATCCCACCATGGCAGATGGTGAAAACTGAATGGAAAAACCGTCTGGAACTAAAGACTAGCATTATGGTGACCACGAAATAATTGTTGATTGTTGTTAAAAAAAACACCCATCTGGTTCACAAATGCTTTCAGGGAAGGAAATCTGTCTTATCTGGCCTACATGTGACTCCAGACCCACGGCTTTGTGGTTGATTCTTAACATTCCTCTGGAATTAGAGGAGTAGGTAATATTTTCTGGCTTAGATCCTGATGCCCATACCCCATAAATGAATTAAAGAAACACTGCTTTCCAAACAACCTGCGCAGTATCACAGGATTCATACAGTCATTTACAGCACAGCATGAGGTAATTTGGCCCATCAAGTCCATGCTGTCCAGTCCAGTTGGTCACACCCACCCTGATCATCTCAAGCCTGCAACTTCATTTCCTTCAAACACCCTTCCAATTTCCTTTTGGCATTATTGATTGTTTCTGTTTCCAATATCATCATGGGCAATGAGTTCTGGGTCATTGTGTAACAAGTCTTTCTCATAATACCCCTTGGTTCTTATACCATCATCTAAAGGGAAAAGGTTTTCCTCATCTGTCTTATATAAGCCTGTCATAAGCTTGTATACCATTATCAAATCTTGTCTCACTCTCCATTCCAAGGAGAACAGTCTCAACTCCTCCAACCCAATTTATGAAATAACCCCTGTCATCCCTGAAATTATTCTTGTAAATCTCCTCTGCGTTCTCTCAAGCACTTTCATATCTGTCGAAGTGTGGTGGCCAGAACAGTGTACAATACACTAGTTGGCATCTAACCAGAGCTTTATTAAGTTTCAGCATTTCTGCCTTCCTTTCTTTGTATAAGGGTGCAAAGGTCTGAAAGGATTAATGCTGAGGAGTGCATTAAGCATCACCCAATAGGAGATGTCATATGGAATGGGATAGACAATAATGCTGGATCTTGAAGGAATTTGATGTAACACTGCAGATCCCCCCCAAAGTCTAAGTAGCAGTGACTATCATATCAAGGTAACTTGGACCTAATTACTATTATGAAGTAAACTACATACTGTTCAAGACAAATGTCTCTCCTCATTAGACTACCAGCTGTTTTCCTCTGCCAGGTAGATCAAGCATGTCTTGTAGATCCCAACCAGGGAAAAGGAGGGTGGCAACAAATCTACCAGACAGATTGAATAACATGAGGAGCTATGCTAAGGATTCATCTTACAACACCTTTGATTCATTGTTCAAGATTCCATATGGTTTGCCAACAACTCTGCCAATATGTCCTTACACCTTCCAAGTTTGATACTTATGGACCCACCAGTTTCTTGTGCATACTTTTTGTAAATGTGTAACTAAGTCTATGTTACCTTTTTCCATTTCAACTTCTAAATTGCATTACTTCACATTTCTCTGTGAAATTCAGTTTACTTCATAAAATTAACATGATTTACTTACATTTTTAACATAACTTAAACCCTATCATTTAACTTTCACTCATAACTTAAACTTATTAATATGGATAAGTACCATTAGTACCATATTTACCTGTTTACAATTATACTTCCCTCCAACATTATCTGGTTACTACTACAATATGCCCAAACACAATTTGGTACTATGATGTAACTGACACAAACTGTACTCAAATGGTGTAACTCTATAACTCTACACTTCCAGGAACTAATGTTGTAGCCTTAAGTGTGGATACCAAATGGAAGGGGCCACCTTACTGTAATTCTCAAAGAAAATGATTTTTCCATGTCATTGAATACAGCAACCTTACAAAACACATCACCCATCATTTAAGTAAGTACTGGAGACTATTATATTTTTGATTGAGGAAATGATAATGAGAATTCTTTGCCTCCTTACAAGTGAGGTAATGATGAAATGAAAGAGGCTGGATTGGGGATTTTGTAAAATAAGGTACCATATAAAATATCTGTTTCCAACAAATTAACTTATACTGCAGGTATGAGCAGATTGAGAAGGTTTAATTAGATTTCTCTGCCTGTCAATATCTCTAAAGATGGCACTTCGAGGATGATCCCCCTTTACCCTAGGAGGTTATTGATAAGGTATACAAGCTATGGGCTGATGATATGCAGCTCACGTGAACAGAGATTACAAATTTATTTATATAAGTAAAAACGACAACAACAACTTGCATTTATATAGTGTTTTTAACATAGTAAAATATTACAGGGCACTTCACAGCAGCAATATTAAACAAAATTTGACACCATAGTCTTCCTTGCTATTTTTTGCCACTGGATCTTTCCCAGTAGCTTTAGGTGACCTCTGTCAAATTTGTCAGCACATAGTTCAATACTTTTTAAAGGGCATTAATGTTTTATAGCTCATAGCCATGTAAATGAAATCTATAAAACAAAAATATTGGACAGTCAAATTCTACATATTGACAAGTTACCCTGTGTTGAAAGGCATATTGTCTTGGAAGTTTCATATAACAACCCTCTATATTTCTGGGCCTGGCTGATCTGCTCTTTGTTCAGCAGTACACCAGTGGGAAACCAAAGATTGATTGGGATTGGTGAGTTGCAACATGCAAGCCAGACAGTCCTGTCTTTCCTCAATGGGTCGACATGCTACTGCTCTGAAGTTCAATTGGTTTTATTGTGGGGGGCACCCCAATCATGCTATTGTTGGCACAGACTGCAGCGGTTCAAGAAGGCAGCTCACCACCACCACTTCAAGGTCAGTTAGGGACTAGAATAAACACTGGCCCAGCCAGCAAAGTCCACATCCCATGTAATAAGGGCGCTTATTACATTCTTCAAATCCCCAGCTCATGGATTTGGGATGGAATCGGGCCAAAGGCAAATGGGTGGACAGAAATCTTGCCTTGCTTTACTTGCTCTGATGGAATATAGCATTGTGGAATTTGTAAACTGTTGAATGTTGAGATTACTCAACATACCAAAGGATGAACCTTCACAATTATCACTGGGCAGAAAGTGACTGTTGGGGTGGTGTGCCCCAAAAATGAAAATTAATCATCTATGTTTTCTTCAATTCCATCCTTAACTACTTTAACCTGTTTCATGTAGTATGCCTATTTTAGCTTCTCACTTGCATTTGATCTAATCGGTCATTGTCCAAACACTAATCTGTTTCTTCCAATGCATTATTTAACTTCCGAGTTACCTCTGCTGATCCCATGGACCCGGTTGGTTTGGGAACATCTTAAAAACGTAATGAATTCACATTGAGTTTCTGAATCCAGTTCATTAAAGTAAATTGGAAATAGAGATATTTTTACCACTGAGCACTGGGTCTCTGCGTGAGTACTTCCCCTACCCTGATTTCACTTCGATAATGAGTAATCTTTGTTTCCCATCCTTCAGCCAAGTTATTATTCATTCCAAACACATTAACTCTCATCTACAAAGCATAATAACAATCATTTGGACAGTAACATTGTCATCTATAATCTGTAATAATGACAGTTTGTTGGAGAGTAACACTGACACATTTTGTAATAAAGACAAATATTTGGATGCTTGGAGTTGGATTTTCTGATTCAGCAGGGTTCCTGCTAGAAATGGGTCAGCCAGGCCCCACTTTGATTTTAGTAAATTTTATGGGGTCAGATTCTTTATAGCAACAAGGGCACACCACCAGCTCTTTTAGCACTGGCTAATGGAGGGAAGCATGGGAAATCCGGTGCTTTTGAAGTATTAACATAGGCAACAGCTTATTTAGCAGTTGGGAGCACAGATTTGAACAATGAGATAAAGAGCAGTGTGGCTGTGGATCCTGCAGCAGGACACTGAGGTTTGAGTTCACAAACTGTTTTATGAAATCTCATTGTTGCATGTAAGAGATAGGAGGCAGAAAATGCTTGTGGCTCAGGGGATGAAACCACAAGCTTGTAGCCAAAATGGAATTAATCAGATGCAAAAGGAGAAAAGTGACTTGGTATTCAATGCCATCTCCACCAACATCGGATGGCAGTTTTATTGTAAGAAATCTTGTTATCTTGCCAGGACAGGCAAGTGCAAGGAGGTAATTAAACCTTGTGACAATTAGCATCAATCAGTGTCGTTGGAAGGCGAGTGCCCAGTTTTTGTGACAACCAGGCTGGATGTCAGGCAAAGTTAGGTGTTTCCGCATCTTTCTTTACGAATCAAGTTTCTCATTCATATACTCAGAATAATAATGTGTTGGGGCATTGCACTGCCACTTCCCTGCTCTGCTTATCCTTGCCACTAATTGCTAACTTCTGTCTCTCACTCCTTTCTAGATCCATCAGACAATTTAGGCAATTGAAGGAGCCTTCTGACAGGAACAAGAAAGGTAATGTTTCTCGTTCTCGTTTTTTAAGAAGTAGCTAGACCAGCTCTTGACTGGGGCAGCAATCACATCAAACAGAAAGTGAGTGACTAGAGATAAGGCCCAAGTGTCACCAATGGCTCAGTTGATAGCCCTTGCACCTCTCAGGTTTACGTTTCACTTAAGAATACAAATGAAGGCTAGCACTCCAATGCAATTCTGCGTGAGGGCTGCATTGTCATGAAGGTTGCCTTTCAGATGAGGTGTTAAACTGAGGCCCTACTTTGTCCTCAGGTGAATGTAAATATTCCTGTGATATTATTTCAAAGAAGGATAGGAGATATCTCACAGGTGTCGTGGTCAATACTTACCCTTTAGTCAATAGCAGAAAAATCAATTTGTTGGTCATTATCACATTGTTGGTTATGGGAGCTTGCTGTGTGCAAATTGGCGGCAGTGCTTCTTACGTCAGTGACCACACTCATGGATAGTCTGCAATGGAGAGTGATGCCAACAGTGCAGGTTTAATGCCAGTACTGGCTGAGGTCACTATGAGGACTGTGTGTTCTCTACCTTGTCTGTCCCCAAGAAATGGTGACCTTTGGGTTAAACTCACCACCCGTTATCTCTCTCCAATCAGAGAACAGCTTATGGTCCTTTGCAACATGGCCACATTTACTTCCAATGCAGGTGAAGCTGTTTGGTGCAGTGAAAAGTGCTATTTAAATGCAAATCTTTCTTTTAATGTTATCTCATGGACAGGGTTCAATCACCTGAGGGGATTGGAAAGGAACTTTCCTGAATATTATTTCTGTTATCACCCTGATATTGTTTCACTGATTTTTAGTTTTGTCCCTTCCTCACATTCAAGGAAAGAAAGTGGTCATCGTGGTGTGGAGTTGGGGTGATTTATCACTGGTTTCCCCTGTTCCTTAATTTTATGTGATCATTTGTTCCAAGCAGCAACACAGAAATCAGCCAAGCATCCTGTAGTGACTTAGCAGGATTGATGGCAGTATATGGTTCACACAATAGAAATGCACAAATGAAAAGAATGGCCTAGGAATCAGTTCACTGGAGAACAAAGTTTGTGTTTTAATGCTGCTGAACAGAGAGTGATACAGGATTTTGGAGCTGAGACATTAAACGAAAGTGGCTTTCTGTGGACCTGCAATTGCTGAATTCATTGGACTGCCAGCAACTCTGCCATAACTGGTTAGTCAGAAAACCTGTGTCCTCATGATAACAAATATGTCCAATATTTTCTTCCTTCTCCTTTGAAATGACTTGATGCACTTGCCTTTTTTGCTCTCACTTGTTCAAGTGCTCCTACTCTTTTGTGCACCAAAATGTCATTTCCATCTCTCCTAGCCTCTGGCAAAAAAACCCGCATAATAGCTGGAGATACAGCTAGCTGGTGAAACAAGGACCACCTGACAGTATCACATGTGGCTAGATAAAAGCCCACATTGCTACTACGCTGGCAACTGCGGAAAAATCCAACCACAAACTATCACCTTGAACCTTTCAGAATACGCACGCTCTCATCAGAAGTGGTTGTCTGTGGATCTCACTGCTGAAAGCTTCCAGTGAAACAACTTGAGCGAATGCAAGTGCGCTGTATACTTCTGACGGTGCATCTGCAATTGGGAAAGTTCAATCTCACCACTCTCACCTGCACTATGTAGTAATGACAGGTAGATAACCATTTAGGGTAATCTGACATGAACACTGTGCCTGGCATTGGGCAAAAACTGGAATAAGCAAGATAAATACAGTATTACTTTTACACAAACGCACTGTATATTTTCCAAACTGTTAAGATAGAAGGTTTGCTGACAACTTAAAGACAATGGACCATCAAATCAGCAAGCATCCAACTGTTCGGCACACTACAGCCATATGTGATTTAAATCAAACCTGATTCTTATGAATTAAATATTTATCGGTCCAGCACTGATTAATGTAATTGCTGTGGACTCTCTGAATGTTAATTATCTTTTGGAACAAAGAATTCTGTACATCTGATTGAAGACAGGCAATGTTTGAGGCTGTGAAAAGCTTGCCCACAAAAGCCTGATTGTTTCATGTGATTCTGGGGCCCTGCCAGGAAAACAATTCCACACTACTGTGTTCTTCAGCAAATATTCCCAGGGGATGGTAAGTAGGGAATTGGCTTCAAGCCCAGCCACTTTGACAACTCTTCCTCGCTGAGGCAAAAGCGGCATTCAGATTTATTGGTACTCCTCAAGAAAGGGGAGAATGACAGAACGAGAAGGAGAGAGAGGGGAGAGAGCAGAGAGAGGAAACAAAGTGTGTTTCAACTAACAAAACGGTATATTCGAATATGGAAGTCAAGACACTGAAGAAATAAATGATTGGGTTTAGATTTTGATCTTTGAAGATGGGTGATCTTTATGTGTCGTTACTGTGATGGAAGAGCATCTGAGTTTTCAAAAAGAAACAAAGAATTACAGATACTGGAGCTCTGAAACAAAAACAGAGATTGCTGGAGAAACTCATCAGGCCTGTCAGCATCTGTAGCGAGAAAGACAAATTAACATTTCAGGGTCCAGTGATCCTTTTTCAGAAGTAATTGAGCTTGCTGTGTTGTCAAACTATGTTGATGACAAATTATTTGAGAATTCACTATAATGCACCAGTGAATGATAAAGGAATAATTAGATTAATATCTTAAACAACTTAATGTAAAGTAGCATGTCCCTATACACTTTATAAATATCTTGGGTGGACAGGTTATGGTTTCAATGTAACTGATGGCTCAATTGTAAGGTATTCATTCTGGCTGTGCCAAATGAGATATATTAAGAAATACTTTTGTGATGTAGAGAGCGAACTTCAGATTCCTAAATCATGGATCCCAGGGTTGGAGAAAGTTGGACATCGCTTGCGTCAAACTGGTAATAATATCCTTGCTGATAAACAGAAGAGTGCTGTTCCACTGTCCTGAGACAGCAGAAAGAAAAATGCAGCAAGTCAAAGGTGACTGGAAAGAATAAACGTTGGAGATGGAAATGTTATAGAAAATGGTGGCTTTGGAGAGAGTACAGAAAAGATTTACCAGGCTGTTGCCTGGTATGGAGGGCATTAGCTAGGATGAGAGGTTGAAGAAACTTGGGTTGTTCTTACTGGAACGACGGAGGTTGAGGGGTGACCTGATAGAGGTCTACAAGATTATGAAGGGCATGGACAGGGTGGACAGTCAGAAGATTTTTCCCAGGGTGGAAGAGTCAGTTACCAGGGGCCATATGTTTAAGGTGTGAGGGGCAAGGTTTAAAGGTGATGTACGAGGCAAGTTTTTTACACAGAGGATGGTGGGTGCCTGGAACTCGCTGTCAGGGGAGGTAGTAGAAGCAGATACTATAGTGACTTTTAGAGGGCATCTTGACAAATATATAAATGGGATGGGAATAGAGGAATATGGTCCCTGGAAGGGTAGGGGATTTTAAGTTGTGACGGGCAGCATGTTGATGCAGGAATGGAGGGCCAAAAGGCCTGTTCCTGTGCTGTAATTTTCTTTGTTCTTCATTCTTGTCCTATGTTCGTTGGGGATAAAACATCAAAAGCATTTTAAAGACTAGACTTAAGAGTTTTTATAAAAATACACGGAATTCAGGAAAATGTTTTTGAATTAGAATTAGACAAATATTGATGACATTAGCAGCATCACAGAGGAGGACGAAAGAAGCACTGGGAATATAACTAGAGCTGAGAGGTTACATACGCCTAGAAATTGAATAATGTCTAAATTGGAGAATGACACTTCAATACCTTAATTGTACTACATAAATGAAACTTTTCTCACTCAACTAAATTCTGAAAATAAACAAGTTTTTAAAATTTGATGTGAAAACTGGCTGTAAAGATTTCACTCTAATTGAATTGTAATTGGCATTTTTAAGAATTTGAAGTGAGCACCCATTAACTGACTTGGCTAGACGACTAGTGTATGGATCAGATTAAGACCAACAGCATGACTCTCAACCCCTGTTCCAGCTGTAATAATTGTAACAAGCTTAGTCAGGTGGACTTCATAGAATATGAGTTCCCTGATATTCCAATCAGGGAGCCCTGGCTGACAGATACAAACAGGAGTGTCAGACATCCTGTTCACTCTGTGCTAGATAGATCAGTGCCATATACCATGCTTATATAAATAAAGGGTGACTTTGTGACAGGATACCAGCCTCTGCTGAGCTATTTCAGTGGCAAAGAGAAGAAAGCACAGTCCTGAAGAAATTTGCTCACAACAGCCTTTGAGTTGGGGTAAGCATTTTTGATATTATGCTGTTATTTGGGAAGCTTGACTTGTTCAAGCCTGCAGTCAAAGATTGGGCCCGGTCTGTGGAAAGAGTGCGTTATTTTTTCCAGGCAAATGACACTGGGGCAGATGAAAAGCAACGAATAATCCTCCTGTCAGCTTATGGAGCTACAGTTTTTGTTTTGGTTATTAGGAACCTAACTTTCCCTGAGGCACCAGATACTAAAACCTTTCAATCGTTGATGGATTTAGTTAAGGAATGTTACAACCCAAAGCCTCATCTGATTCTGAGATGCTATTGGTTTTACTCAGCAATTTGAGAAACAGGGGAATTCCTGTCGGGTTTTTTGACTAGGTTAAGATGATTGGCAGAGGCACATGACTTTGGTTTAACCTTTAATGAGATGCTGAGAGACCGTTTGGTATGTGGGATTAATGATGTAACCATGTAAAAGCGCCTACTAGCTGAAGCCCAACTGGACTTCAAACAAGCACTACAACTGGCTTTATCATTGGAAAATGGAGCATATGAATTGCGGCGTTTTCTGACTGAAGTGGATACCCTAACCAGTCTGACTGGGCTTGGGTAACATCACTTGAGTTAAGGCAATTACATAGCCTCACGCAGGACATATCGTGAACAGAGGGACTCTAGGTCAGCCCACAGCAAAGCCCCAAAAACAAAGCCAAGCCTTGGCCAAAAGTTAAAATTTTCTTCAAGATCCGGGCTGACCGGTCATTATAATTGTTCCTGGTCTGGGGACTCAAGAAAACAGAAAACAATCCCACTAGACCTAAATTAAGTAAGAGAACTCATAGGCCCAGAAAGAGACGGTTTGGCGGTTACATTTGGAGTCAGGAAGTTCCACCAATACCTTTACGGATGTAAATTTGTGATAATAATGGACCACAAACCCCTGCTAGGTCTACATAAACAGGACAAGGCAGTTCCGCCCATAGCTTCAGGCTGAATTCAGCGGTAGACTTTAACACTAAGTGCTCATAATTACATGTTGGAACACTGTCCGGGAGGTCAAGTGCACTGAGCTGCCTCCAACTGGCAGATACACCACTGGGGGTACTGCCACTAGAAGAGTTTGTAGTGGTTTTAAATTTTCTGGACATACCTCCAGTCATAGCTGACAATATCAGACCTCTCTCCAACCTGGTAAAATTGAAACATCCAGGAGTAATAAGGGAAACCAAATGGCCGTCACAACCAGATCTGAAACATTTTCAGACCAGGAAAGACCAGATAACAGTAGAAGACGGCATATTATTATGGGGAGCAAGACTGACTGACCTGAGCAAAGGTCACTGCCAGATACTGGTTGAACTCCACCAGCGTTACCCAGGGGTTTCCAAAATGAAGACATTGGCGAGGAGTTATGTCTAGTGGCCAGGTTTGGATGCCAACATAGTTGCATTTGTGGGGCAATGCCAACAAGGACAAAAATTGCCACCAGCAGCTCCCCCACATTCATAAGAATGACTAGGTAAACCCTGAACTCGGTTACGCATCGACAGGCCCTTTCATGGGTTCAATGTTCTTAGCCATTATGGACACCCGCTCAAAATTGCTGGATGTACATAGTGTTCATTCAACAAACACAGGGTCAATGATAGAAAAACTGTGAGCATCATTTGCAATGCACAGTCTCCCTGAAGCGTTGGTCACAGATTACAGGCCGTCGCTTACCAGCAGAAATTTGAGTGGTTCCTAAAGTCAAATGGTATTTGTCTTATAAGGACTACCCGTCATTCAATGGTCTGGGAGAAAGAACAGTCCAAACTTTGAAGGAGAGCTTAAAGAAACAGCCCCCAGATTCACTAGATGATAAACTGTCCCGATTCCTGTTTGATTATAGGACCACCCCTCACGCAACTACAGGGATAGCTTCAGCAGAGTTGCTAATGGGGTGAAGACTCCTCACCAGGTTAAATTCAGTCCTGATCCGACAGGGTGAAATGGCATCAGGTACACCAATGCCAGACACACGTCTCCACTCAGTGAGAGAGACAGTTTACTTCAGGGAATGAAGTTTGGTGTAGGAACCACGGGAATGGCCCTGCATGGGTAAGGGGCATGGTCAAAGCGAGGTTGGGTCCTATGATGTGTATAGTTCACTTCGGTGGGACGGTCCTGAACAAGCACGTGGACCAAATGAAAGCTGCAAACAGTGTGGGAGTAAAACATGCCCAGCTACTCAACAGCCTTCCCAACTGTTCCGGAACCCATAGGGCTTACCCTCTGCATCGAGCATTGAAAATACCTTGGAATCTGAGATGGACAGGGTGGATGTCACCACCTTGACGCCTTGGCTACCTGAGGAGGAGAATTAATTTCTTTTGAGTCACTAGGGGTGCAAGAGGCAAGCTACTATGCATTACATGTTACCCATATCAGAGGCAGAGTTGGAGGAAGCTGACCTGGTGCTAAAACTCCAGGAGGAGCTACAATAAAATGAACTGGCCTATGTCCTTGGACTCAAAGGGTAAGGGATGTAGTAATTTTAATGAGGTCAGCCAGGTGGACCTTTAGAATATGAGTTCCCTGATTGAGGCTGTCAATCTGGTCCAATCAGGGAGCCCTGGCTCACAGATAAGAACTGGAGTGTCAGACATCCTGCTCACTCAGACAGCTGGCTCTGAGGGAGCTGGATCAGTGTCAAGGACTCTTCACATACAAATAAAGGATGACTTGGATAAAGGAATACTGGCCTCTGTGGAGTCATTTCACCAGGTGAGGTAAATTTACGGCCTGCCTCCTCAACCTACTCATAATAAACAATCACAGAACTTTGCCATGGTTAGGCAAGGACTTAAGCAATCACCAATGAACTGCCTTCAGGTGGGGACAGCTGAAGAGAAAGGTGCAAGGCCCCAGTAATGTACACCAGAATACTGCTACAGATGGGGGATGTAGCTCAGATTTCCCATTGCTTGCAGTGCGCTGACTACTCGAATGATGCTCTCTCTAAGCACACAGAAGTCACTGCCAAGTGATGTTTCACCCTGAGCTTTCATCAAAGTAATCTGGAATTAGACTTTTGATTATTTTACGAGTTTAATTTCTCACACAATCACTTAGTTTCTAAGATAGTAGGAACTGCAGATGCTGGAGAATCTGAGATAACAAAGTGTAGAGCTGGATGAACACAGCAGGCCAAGCAGCATCAGAGGAGCAGGAAGGCTAATGTTTCGGGCCTAGACCCTAGGCCTGAAACGTCAGCCTTCCTGCTCCTCTGATGCTGCTTGGTCTGCTGTGTTCATCCAGCTTTACACCTTGTTATCTCACTTAATTTCTATATGCTTTTGTTTTTATGCAATTATTTCATTTATAGATACACCCACTAATTTTGGCCTGAGATCAGAAGAACATGGCATACAGCCCTTATAGTCCCTGGCACAATCTGGCATGATAGAAAAATAATCTTCAGTCTAGTGTTATCCTAATAACTTCATCAAGTACAGGCTTATAAATTTTAACAAAGTAGATATGTATCTTCTCCCTTTCTTCTCAAGTCTATCTGGGTTTGCGTATAGATATAGCCTTTTTGAGCTAAGAGTGATGGTTGAATACCTATACTGCACCAATTACATTTGGAATATTTTAATAACAGAAATCAACTGCCACTAATCTGCTCTTGAACGGCTGCTAACATTGATACAGTAATTTGTCTGATAACTTTTTTGAAAATAAAATTTATTGGATGTGGGCATTGCTGGTTGACCAGCATTTATTACCCATTCCTAGTTGCCCTTGAGAAGGTGGTGCTGAGCTGCCTTCTTGAACCGCTGCAGTCAGTTTGCTATAGGTAGACCCACATTAGGGAGGGAATTCCAGGATTTTGACCCAATGAAAATGCAGGAGTAGCGATATATTTCCAAGTCATGATGGTGAATGGCTTGGAGGGGAAATTGCAGATGGTGCTGCCCTTGTCATTCTGAATGGTAATGGTTGTAGGTTTGGAAGGTGCTTGGAGAATTTTAGCAGTGCATCTTGTAGATTGTTCACACAGTTGCTACTGAGTATCAGTGGTGCAGGTAGTGAAAGTTTGTGGTTGTGGTGCCAATCAAGTGAGCTGCCCTGTAGGGTGTCAAGCTTCTTGAGTGTTGCTGCAGCTGCACCCATCCAAGAAATTTGGGAGTATTCCATCACACTGCTGACTTGTGCCTTGTAGATGGTGGACAGACTTTGGAGGAGTTGAGAAGTGAGTTACTTACTGCAAGATTCCTAGCTTTGCAGCCATACTACTTATACAGTTAGTCCAGTTCAGTTTCTGTAAATAGTAAATACTAGGATGTTGTTGGTGGGGGATTCAATCATGATAATGTCATTGATCAGGGGTGATGGGGTAATGATTACATTCTCCCTTGCTGAAGATGGCCATAGCCTGGACCTTCTGTGGTATGAATGTTACTTGCCACTTGTCAGCCTGAACCTGCATTTGTCCAAGACTTGGTGCATTTGGACATGGACTGCTTTAATATCTAAGGAGTTCTGAGAATGGTTCTGCAGATGGCTGAGCCTCGAACACTAACCTGAGCAGTTCTCGAAGACACGTCCTGGACCTGAGATAACCGATGTCCAACCACAACCATCACCTTTGTTATTGTTAGCAGAGTGTGTATAAACTACAGAATAATTGGAACCACACACACAAAGTTCCTAAAGCAGTACCGTCCAAATGAAGTCAGTGACTAGGCACAAGTGTGGATGTAGAGCCTTGATTTCAGCAAAAGGGCTTCCTTCTAGTTGAAAATGCCTTAAATACAACACAAGTAAATGTACATCAAAGGACATTGTCTTATCAAATATTTGTCACTGATCAGTATGAAACTTTGTTGTCTTTAACTTTTACCAGTTTTGAAATCTGATGTGAATTTATCAAATCCTAGCATTGCTTTGAAGTTTTTGTCCAAAGTTTGCAAGTGAATGGATGCGGGTTGCCCATTGTCAGAGCTATGTTTACTGGAGCTGCCGATCTTTGGATAGAGTTTGCTTTTATCTGCTTGCCTACAGTGGTCATTGTAATCATTTCAGCTGACCCGAAATGACCTGTCTCTCCGTGCAATGTTGCTGTTGCTTCTATAATGTTAGAATATTCCATTTTTAATGGCGTTACATGTCATTTCCACATCCCAGTAAGCAGTAACAAGGAAGTAAAGCATACCCGAACATCAAAAGAATTCACCAGCTCATGCGTTTTCTTTTGCCACTTTGTGAACAAGCTGGTCACAGAACAAAAACATGCAGTAGGCTGGGTTTTACAGCACGTCAGTGCCTGCCTCCTGCCTGAGATGAGAGGTTGGTGGGGATCCATCCACAATGCCAGTAGCTGCCCAGAGTTTAACACTGGGAGCAGTGCTAATTGCTTTAAAGTGAGACTTCAGCCCTTTCCTCAGGAGGACAACCTGCATTTGAGATGACAGGCAGCTATGTAGGCCCAGCCAGGAACAGTGGTCATATATGGGCCTGCCAAGGAATCCAGCAAGAGGAGAGAGGGGGTGGGGCTCGAGATTCAAGAGAGAGTTTCCACATTTAAAAGGGGCAAAATAACATTTCTGGGAGGAGGTGAGATACTTCTAATGGGTCTACGGAATCCCCAAAAGGAAGTCTCCTCCTACCCTCACTCAACATCAGTCTGCACAGTTACGCATATTCCCTCATAGTGTCGACCTCCCTCCAACTCAGGTAAAAGACTGCCAGTGAGATGAGGGCCTTCAAGTGCCTCAACAGACCCAAGGGTGGCAGGCTGCCTGTACCTGCTCCTCCATTGCTGCAAAGCTTCATACAGTTCTGAGGCAGATGAGTAGGAGGTGGGAAACCTGCTGTTGGTTTTTATTGCCCCTCCTCCTCCTTGAAGGTGAGTGGTAGATCAAAGTGTGCAGAAGACACTGAAAGTCTGCAGAGGGATATAGATAGTCTAAGTGAGTGGGCAAAGGTCTGGCAGATGGAGTACAATGTTGATAAGTGTGAGGTCATCCATTTTGGTAGGAATAACAGCAAAATGGACTATGTTTTAAATGGTAAAAAATTGCAACATGCTGCTGTGCAGAGAGACTTCAGTGTCCTTGTGCATGAATTGCTAAAAGTAGGATTGCAGGTGCAGCAGTTAATTAAAAAGGCAAATGAAATTTTTTCTGCCATTGCTAGAGGGATGGAGTTTATAAATAGGGAGGCTATGCTGCAGCTGTATAGGGTCCTAGCGAGGCCACACCTGGAGTACTGTGTGTAGTTTTGGTCTCCTTACTTGAGAAGAGATCTACTAGCACTGGAGGGGATGCAGAGGAGATTCACTCGGTTGATTCCAGAGTTGAGAGGGTTGGATTATGAGGAGAGACTGAGTAGACTGGGATTATACTCATTGGAATTCAGAAGAACGAGGGGAGATCTCATAGAAACATATAAGATTATGAAGGGAATAGATAAGGTGGAGGCAGGGAGGTTGTTTCCGCTAGCAGGTGAAACTAGGACTAGAGGGCATCGCCTCAAAATAAAGGGAAGCAGATGTAGGACTGAGGTCAGGAGGAACTTCTTCATCCAAAAGGTTGTGAATCTGTGGAATTTCCTGCCCAGTGAAGCTGTTGAAGCTACCGCACTGAATGTTTTTAAGGCAAGGCTAGACAAATTTTTGAACAGTAAAGGAATTAAGGGTTATGGTGAGTGGGCAGGTAAGTGGAGTTGAGTGTCAAAAAGATCAGCCTTGATCTTATTAGGTGGTGGGGCAGGCTCGAGGGGCCAGATGGCCGACTCCTGCTTCTAGTTCTTATGTTCTTATGTTAAACATGCCACCAGGCGAGCGTTAAATCCAGCCAACAACATAAACATGAATAATGCTAATCCTGTCTCTGATCACAAGCAATTCTGCCTATTTCTTATTTCTATTTATTGATCAGGAATGTATTTAATCGCATCTGGTTTCCCAATTAGGCCAGGAACTAATATGTTAGACCACAGTCTACAAAAGTACATGAGAGAAGGTAGAATGCAAAACCCATGCATGATATCATTGGGAGTGAATTTAAAAAAAAGGAAGGAAATTTTTTTTATTCTTTCCTGCAGGATGACTATTTGGTAACAAGAAACCAGTGAAGTGCATGAAATGTTTTATTTAAAAGTTTGCATTGGCAAGAAAAAAGTGCATTTAACTAGAGATAGCAAGAACTGCTAATGCTGGAGTCTGACTTAACAAGGTGTCGAGCTGGAGGAACACAGCAGGCCAGGCAACATCAGAGGAGCAGGAAAGCTGACATTTTGGGTCGGGACCCTTTTTTCTGAAGAAGGATCCCAACCCAAAACGTCAGCTTTTCTGTTCCTCCGATGCTGCCTGGCCTGCTGTGTTCCTCCAGCTCCACACCTTGTTATCTGCATTTAACTAGTCCCTTTAACAGCCTCAGGATGCCCCTAAACAATTAACAGCTAATTGACTTTGTTGCAATGATTGTTTTGTTAGCTTAATATGTTTGGTGATAACAAGGTGTAGAGCTGGATCCCTCTTCCATACCTACACTGGCCCTAAACCCCACCTCTTCCCCTGTTACATTAAAAGCCCATTTCTGATGAAGGGTCTAGGCCCGAAATGTCAAGCTTTCCTGCTCCTATGAAGCTGCTTGGCCTGCTGTGTTCATCCAGCTCTACACCTTGTTATCTTGGATTCTCCAGCATCTGCAGTTTCTATTATCTCTAATATGTTTGGTGATATTGTTTGTCAAGTAAATGCTAGGTATTTTGTTCTCCTTGGAATAGTGCCACTTTATATATTTTATACCCATCTGAACTGACATCTATTAATTCAATATTCCATCCCTTGAACCTTTGGTTCCCTGAGTGCTGCAGTGAAATGTTAGTGAAAGCTCAAATGCTTCGAGTGGGGTTTGAACTCGATACCTTTTAATTCAGAGGAAAGAATGCTGCCACTAGTCCAAGGTGATGTCAAAGGAATGGTAGAAAAAATGAGATAATTCAGACTATAGGTCATTTACATGAAACATTAACTTTGTTTTCCTCTCCACAGTTGTTGCCAGATCGGCTGGGCATTTCCAGCGTGTTAGGATTGTATTTAAATAAGAGGAGAACTGTGAGGTGTTGAAAAGCCTTCAGTGTTTAGGAACTTCTATTTGCTCCTCATAAAAATCACTCATAACTCGATGTGTTTGTGCATTTTATCAGAACCTAGTGAAGAGGACGGAAGGAAAAAACCCTGAACAACAGAAAGATGTGAAGTGCAACTTTGATGTGCACATGTACAATTCCTACAACATTCTTTCAAACAATGATAAGTTATCTGTCCCATTAAGCTTGGCAATTATGGAGTCTTACAGTACAGCCTGAGAAGAACTAAACAAATGTGTTTCCAACGATAACCTCAGCTGAATGGGGCAAGCCTGAATCCATACTGCCTTCAGTTGACAACAGAGACAAGAAGATACTCCGTCCAAAGTACTGATAAACTTGTTGATGGTTACAATATACAAACCTAGAAAAAAAATAGCATTTGTTGGAAAACTGGAAGAAGCCTCTCTCTCTCAGAATGATTCAGCACAGAGAGACACTGAACCTGGAATACGAAAAGTATTAAAAAGATGGTCTAACTTCAGTAGCTGAAAGATAAATTTCACCTGACTAAACATAATCGTTGCATAATTAAACAGAATCTATCTAACCTGCCAATAGCTGTAACACAAGCAGATATTCTCCTAACTGGAGTCCCCTCATTATTAAAAGAAACTCCAAGCATTGTTCCAAGTTTGTACAGAGATCAAAGAACTGAATGCCCTATTGGAATTGAAAGTATGTAGAGTCACAAAAGAGCAGGACACAAATAGTTGTGTAATCAGTCTCTACAAAGCTATTATCAATAGCAGATTTTGAGAGGGTCAGCCCAAGATAACACAAGTGTAACGCAAGGGGGAATTCTCTTGATATTGTATCCCAAAGCACAAAATTCTATACACATTATGGTCATTCCTCTCTATTCTGTCATTCTAGATAATGTTCCTGCAGTCTGCAAAGATTTAGATTCCCAGATCTGTGCCCACTGAGCTTACTACCAAACTTTGGGTTCCCTGGCAATATGTACAGCTGTTGCTGGTAACCAGGATGCATGCTTTACTCTGCTGCAGTGCAGTCATTTCTTTAGCAAACATATGGCTAAAACAATGATGGTTGTAGAATTGTTACTCAGAATTGGCAACTTACGGATTTCAGCTGAAAGCCCATATGATCACCCAAAATTGCCACACCTACAACTATTCCAAAAATGTCACAACATAGACTGGCCCTGACCCAGATCACTACTTTAAATCCTCCCCAGAGTCCTATTTCCATTGTTGTAAGGTTATTGATACCAGTACAGATATGCTGAAGACTAGCCCATATGAATAGGTTTCTCTGCCACAAACTTGTCCCAGAGTCATAGACAGTTTTTAAAAAAATATTATCTCTCTAATCATCTATTAATGTATATTGTCTATTCCTAAATGTAGCATCTGGAGTAATTCCACAATTACAGTTTTTAAGGTCCAATGATTTAGTATTCTAAAGCCTAATTCTTCAACTGTGTCTATAAGTCTTAATACTACTCTTTCTTGTGCCTTGGTCTCAAGTACACCATTAATTCTTCTTGTGCCTTGGTCTCTAGTACACCATTAATTCACACCGTTCTTCTCCCCTTCCCAGAAGTTTATTCACTAGCTCAATTTGGTTCAGTAACTTGACGCATAAAAGTAACCC
Organism: Ginglymostoma cirratum; assembly: GCA_024137785.1. Taxonomy (NCBI): domain Eukaryota; kingdom Metazoa; phylum Chordata; class Chondrichthyes; order Orectolobiformes; family Ginglymostomatidae; genus Ginglymostoma; species Ginglymostoma cirratum. The sequence goes on from JAHRHZ010000043.1 coordinate 24,327,212, forward strand.
CCAAATTGGAACTCATCATTTAAGCTGCAGATCAGACTATCCCATGACAAGTATATATAACTTGTGTTATATACTGCACCTGATGTTCTCAAGTATAATGTGCCATGCTTCTCCATAGTTCAGTCCCATATCCCTTTAAACCCTTTCTATTCATGTATCTATCCAGACGCCTTTTAAATGTTGTAATTATACCAGTCTCCACCACCTCTTCTGGCAGTTCCTTTCATACACGTAGCACACTCTGCATGAAAAAGTTGCCCCTTGGGTCCCTTTTAAATCTTCCCCCTTCACCTTAAATCTGTGCCCTCTAGTTTTGGACTCCTCCAGCTTGGAAAAAAAGACCTTGGCTATTCACCCTGTCCATGCCCCTCGTGATTTTGTAAACCTCTATTAGGTCACCCCTCAGCCTCCAATGCACCAGGGAAAAAAGACACAGCCTTTTCAGCCTCAAACCCTCCAGGCCTGGCCACATCCTTGTACATCTTTTCTGAACACTTTCAAAAGTTAACAACATCTTTCCTATAGAATGGAGAATTGTACACTATATTCTAAACATGGCCTCACTAATTTCTTGTATGGCCACAACATGTCATCCCAACTCCTATACTCAGTGCACTGACCAATGAACGCAAGCATACATGCTGAAAACTAATGGCAAGAAGGTTATAGCAGGTGAGGACCTAGAAACTATCATCATCACTAAGGAGGCAGTGCTGGGCAAGCTAATGGGGCTAAAGGTAGACAAGTCTCCTGGCCCTGATGAAATGCATCCCAGGGTACTTAAAGAGGTGATGGGGGAAATAGCAAATGCACTAGTAATTATTTACCAAAATTCACTGGCCTCTGGGGTGGTTCTCGCAGATTGGAAAATAGCCAATGTGACGCCACTATTTAAAAAAGGAAGTAGACAAAAAGCAGGTAACTATAGGCCAGTTAGCTTAACTTCGATAGTGGGGAAAATGCTTGAATCTATCATTAAGGAAGAAATAACAAGACATCTGGATATAAATTGTCCCATTGGGAATACCCAGCATGGGTTCATGAAGGGTAGGTCATGTTTAACTAGTTTGGTGGAATTCTTTGAGGACATTACTTGCATGGTGGACAATGGGGAACCTGTGGATATAGTGTATCTGGATTTCCAGAAGGCATTTGACAGGGTGCCACACCAAAGGCTGCTACTTAAGATAAAGTTGCACGGTATTACAGGTAATGTATTGGCATGGATAGAGGATTGGTTGACTAGTAGAAAGCAAAGAGTAGGGGTAAATGGCTGTTTTTCTGGTTGGTGGTCAGTGGCTAGTGGTGTGCCTCAGGGATCAGCATTGGGACCCCAATTGTTTCCAATTTACATAGATGATTTGCAGTTGGGGACTAAGTGTGGTGTGTCAAAATTTGCAGATGACACTAAGATGAGTGGTAGAGCAAAGTGTGCAGAAGACACTGAAAGTCTGCAGAGGGATATAGATAGTCTCTGAGTGGGCAAAGATCTGGCAGATGGAGTACAATGTTGATAAGTGTGAGGTCATCCATTTTGGTAGGAATAACAGCAAAATGGACTATGTTTTAAATGGTGAAAAATTGCAGCACGCTGCTGTGCAGAGGGGCTTGGGTGCCCTTGTGCATGAATCGCTAAAAGTAGGATTGCAGGTGCAGCAGGTAATTAAAAAGGCAAATGGAATTTTGTCTGCCATTGCTACTGGGATGGAGTTTAAAAACAGGGAGGCTATGCTGCAGCTGTATAGGGTCCTGGCAAGGCCACACCTGGAGTACTGTGTGCAGTTTTGGTCTCCTTGCTTGAGAAGAGATCTACTAGCACGGGAGGGGGTGCAGAGGAGATTCACTCGGTTGATTCCAGAGTTGAGAGGGTTGGATTATGAGGAGAGACTGAGTAGGCTGGGATTATACTCATTGGACTTCAGAAGAATGAGGGGAGATCTCATAGAAACATATAAGATTATGAAGGGAATAGATAAGTTGGAGGCAGGGAGGTTGTTTCCGCTAGCAGGTGAAACTCGGACTAGAAGGCATTGCCTCAAAATAAAGGGAAGCAGATGTAGGACTGAGGTGAGGAGGAACTTCTTCATCTAAAGGGTTGTGAATCTGTGGAATTTCCTGCCCAGTGAAGTGGTTGAAGCTACCGCGCTGAATGAGTTTAAGGTAAGGCTAGATAAATTTTTGAACAGTAAAGGAATTAAGGGTTATGGTGAGTGGGCGAGTAAGTGGAGCTGAGTCTCAAAAAGATCATCCATGATCTTATTAAATGGCGGGGCAGGCTCGAGGGGCCAGATGGCCGACTCCTGCTCCTAGTTCTTATGTTCTTATACCAAATGTCTTCTTCACCACCCTGTCTACCTGTGACTCCACTTTCAGGCAACTATGCAACATGCACCCCTAGGTCTCTTTGTTTGACAACACTCCCCAGGGTCCAGTGTATAAGCCCTGCCCTGGTTTGCCTTACCAAAACGTAACACCTCACATTTATCTAAATTAAACTCCATCTGCCACTTACCAAAGTGCAACATCTCATATTTATCTAAATAAAACTCCATCTGCCACTCCTCAGCCCATTGACCTATCTGATCAAAGTCTTGTTGTACTCTGAGATAACCTTCATCACTGTTGTCGTTTGCAGTTTGAGCTTCTAACATTTTCCCCTTGGAAATGTTCTTCCTCTCCATCTGCACAGTTTATTACCTTATGAAACACATCTTTCAGCAATAAAACTGTGTCTCTGTCTAATCATTACTTTTCCTGCATTCCTTCACCTTCATAAATTCTTTGATTGTCATTATGGTTTGAAATTAGAGACCCTGTATTTTATTTAAAAGTCTTACAAACATTCTCGACATTATTTATGAATGAAATCAGTAATAGTTTAAGCCCTCTTACCTGAAACCAGACTGGAAACAATGAGTGGCAACACCAGCATCTGCAGCATTCTCATCAGCAACTCACCCGGGAAAGAGAAATACTTAATCTCACGGTAAGACAGCTTATAGGGGCGGAGGGTAAAACCCAGAATTATACCTGTCAAAAAGTCAAAATAAACTGAGTTTCATGCAATATATCAGTGTAAACAAAACTATATTCCTCGTATTGATTAATAAACTTGAGGCAAAAAGACTAGTTTAGAAAATTCAAGGTCACCATTGTCCAGAGACACAAACATGAGCAGAACGAAGAGAATAGGTCAGGGAAAATGCAGGAGGAGGGAAGAGAAGAGGAATAGTTATGGAGACTATCAGCTTATTGTCATTCCTTGATGCAGTCCTTTCAAACATTAAAGATGAATTTTAACGTGTTTGGAGTATGTTGCATGAGAATCACAACTCAGGGTCTGACTGTCCTGCCAGGTCTAATTTTCAGCTATTTGGCAGCATTAAACATGTGGACACATGTTTGAGGTTTTTCTGATTATGGTTTTGGTAGTTCGCAAAAGGTTTAATAGGGTAGACATAAATAAAATGTTTGAACCAAAACTTTAAGGGCGTAACAAAAAGACATCACTGATGAATTAGAGAATTCAAAAGAAACTTCTGTGCTCACCTATTCACACCTGACATCGGTCCTTCTCCGGAATTTCAATCCTCCTTACAGGTTTCCTCTCCTGATCTCAGATCTTTACACTTCTCTGGCTCTAGTCCCAACTCAAAGTCTCCTCTCCTGAAGCCTGATCCTTTCCACACATCAGTCTCTGTTCCTCTTTGTCCCTTCACTATTCCCCACCCCCAACTCCCAATCCTTCCTACTACCAACTTCAGCTTCTAAGTCCCAGCCTCCTCTCCTGACCAATGATTCTCCTTCTCAGAATCTGTTCCCAACTCCCTGGTGCAACCTTTATTCCCACCTTCCACCATAATTGCGATTGTTCACAGATTCTGATTTTTCTGCACAACTTGAAAAAATAATTAACTTTTATAGCAAAGGATTTGAGGGCAACATTAATATATAAGCGTAAAAAAGAGAAACACATAAAAGATGAGCAAATACTCAACAGAGAATTGTTTTTCCAGAGAATAAAGTGTAGCCTATTAATAAGCTTGTTTAGGTAATGCAGCTTGCCCCATGATGCTATAATATTGAAGGACCCTTTATTAATCAGAACACAAACAATTTAAGGTACTTCGTGGAAGCTGGAAAGGCAGAAGACTACAGGGAGACAGGGTCTACCCTGACCACAGTGAGTGGAGGTAATGTGTGTTTCTTATTTAATTACATTGCATGAATTCTGATCACACCACTTTGTTGTCTATGCTTCACCTTACTCGGAGTAAAGCAGTTTATGATTTAAACCAAGCTTCACCCAATCCATTGTTAACTGGGTCCTCCTTCAGAAAGATTGAAGAAGTGTTTTTACATGAGACAGTGATCAATTGCAGGTGACAATCAAGTTTTATTCTTACAGTGTGGGGTTCTACAACTGTCCAAGTAGATATGACCACATGAACTAACGTGAATAAAAATAAACTGCTCAGACTGCTAATAAAAGGGACTAAAACAACAAACTCAAGTACTTATCTACAGCAGAACAAAATTTGTAACATGCAATGAAAGCAATACAGCACCAAATGGCGATGTTACAGAAATCAGTGATTAGATTAATACAGGAAATCAATAAGGGTTACATGAATTGATCAGAATTACCTGTCAGTGAGAAGTGTGAATATTTTTAATTTCTATGGGAAATGTTTATATGGCTGCTGCAAAGCAGTTACACGCATGTACCTTTTTGCAATATATGATAGACACATGATTACATATTTCTACCTGTCAACAAGTGAGTGGTGACATAAGGAATGTTGTTGTCCCAACAGGCCAATCTCATCCTTAGCATGGTGAAGACAAAATAAATTTCCCATCGCATTCCTACACTAAACACATCCTAATTTCGTATCATATAGTTAGTGGAGAGCTAATCTCTGTAGTCACCACCAAGTTGTATCATGTCAGGCAAAGCACAATGTGATGGAATGTCAAATCTCCTCTACACTGCCAATCATGCATTCCCAGGTCAGTAATAGTATGGATAGATAAAGATACACTTCCATTCTGCTCCATCAAAAAAAAATGCTAGATCAGATGTATCACAGATGCAGATGAAGTCTTCCTTTCCTTCAGGTCAGCCACTTGCATATTTAGTCATGAAGTAAAGATTACTCTGCATTATTGTATCTAGAAATATTGCAGAGCAATCTACCAGGTAGAGATTTCAGGTGAGTGTTGTGGGGGAGGTCATTCGGTCGGTACTTGGTAACTTCAGCTGGAAATGAATGGAACATCTAAACAAGAAACACCATCAGTCAGTTTCAACTGAGGTTCTGGTTCTTTGTGAGTGGGGTCTGCTGAGGTCCTACCAAAATTATGGTGAGAGATTGAAAGGATCTCTGTAGAGTTTCAACCAAGTATCTCGAGGACAAGTTGAACAACACACAGCATTTGTATTTCAACATGGGTCTAATATGATTAGTAAGGAGCCAAGGAAAAGATTCTGTGCAAAGTGGAAAGGTGGTGTGTCTTACTGATTAGTAAGGTAAATGTTTGTAGAGGACAAATCAATGAAAATTTCAATGCAATATTTAATAAGCATTGAATTGCATGAGTTTTGGTACAAATTGATGTGTTTGTATTTCTGTGTCAGGCATCTTTCTGTCCAGAAGTGGAATACAGGTTACTAGAAGGTAACATTATCTTCTGAAAGGCTCACAGTTGAACAAAGTTATTCCAAGTCAGAAGATTACATTCAGAAAGTTGTGCCAATATCCTTTGAAAAAAAAAATACTTGTATTCCAGTTTTCACCCTGATAGTGCAAAAAAGTCTGAAAATATTTTGATTCAGAGATAGTGGGAACTGCCAATGCTGGTGAATCTGAGATAACAAGGTGTAGAGCTGGATGAACACAGCAGGCCAAGCAGCATCAGAGGAGCAGGAAAGCTGACATTTTGGGTCTGGACCCTTCTTCAGAAATGGAGGAGGAGAAGGGGGCTCTGAAATAAATAAGTAGAGAGGGGGAGGTGATTGGCCTGCTGTGTTCATCCAGCTCTACACCTTGTTATCTCTGAAAATATTTTGAACTGTGTTCAGACACTTCCCTGAAAATTGTTAACAATCCTTTACCACCAGGATCATGAACATTTGTGTGGAATGCAGCAGGTAGGTTAGGGGAATGTGGAGCTCAACAGTCAGTTGGGGAAAAGAGACAACAAAGTGTGGAGCTGGAGGAACAGGAAAGCTGATGGAATGATTCTGTTTAGTGGAGAGTTAATCTCTGTAGTCATCACCAAATTGTATCATGTCAGGCAAAGCACAATGTGATGGAAAGTCAGATCCCCTCTACACTGCCAACCATGCATTCCCAGGTCAGTGATGGTATGGATAGATAAAGATACGCCTCCATTCTGCTCCAACAAAAGAAATGCTAGATCAGATGTATCACAGATGCAGATGAAGTCTTCCACACAAACGTCAACTTTCCTTTTCCTCTGATGCTGCCGGGCCTGCTGTGATCCTCCAGCTCCACACTGTGCTATCTCTGACTCCAGCATCGGCAGTTCTTGCTATCTCGCTATGTCAGTTGGAGAAGTTGTGGGAGGCTGACGGATCTGCTCTAACAAGGAATTAGGCTCGCGGTAGTTTTGAATGTATTGAATCACCCACTTAAGAGTTTTCTTTAGGTGATCACAGTAAATACATAAAAACTTTGGTCAAGCTGTTTTTGTACTTTATGTAATTTGAATAAAACCCAGACTGTCATGAGTCCAAATGTTTCGAAACCTGAATAGCCTCCTCCTGTAGAATCACAAGTAGCCGAATTTCTTACCCAGAATGACCGCAAAGATAGTTAAAAGGACAAAGGCATTTTTCTTGACAAAGCTCAGGACGCTTTGGCGGGTGATGTTACTCAAGCTCTTCTTAGCCCTCCCAGCTCGGCTCCTCACCGCCTTCTGCAAGCGCTGCACTCGGCTGTCCGCCGCACTCCGCTTGCCTGAGTCCTCGTTCAGGAACAGGCTGTTCACATTGGTCTGCCGCTCGCTCATGATCAACCAGTGCTCGATCCGATCTGCACCACTCGGGGCCAACTTTGGAGGGGAACAAAAAAATGGTTGAAATCACATTTGCAGAGTATTCTGAGCGGAATTCAACGCACACGCACACTATGATAGAGTCATTAGTCAGGTCTTTTGAGATCCAACTGGAACGGAATCTTGTACCTTCCTCTTAGTGAGTCGGGAGCCCCAGTATGAGGTATAGCACTGTCATGTGGTGAGTTCCCTCGCCTGAGTTACATCTGCATTTATAAGTTTTGGTTTCCTAATAAAAAATGTATTCTCCACACTCTCTTCTTTCTCCTAAAAATCTGGGAATCTGGATGAATAGATTTGTTGGCAGTGAGTGCAGCTAGCCTTATGCGGCTGCCTGTCGAATCAAACCCTGCAGGTTGGATTTCAATCCCGTTTTACGGAGGAAATGACCTGTTGAGGATACTGCAGGGGAAAAAACTCCCACCGTGGCTCAAGTTTAACTGCCGCGGCCCAACTCTCAGTGAAATGACAGAACCAAAATACGCTGCTCTTTAAATGTCGAAAGCAGTAGGTAATCGAAAACAGGCCACTCTGCGTACACAATGCTGCACTGAACACTTTCAGGGAGAAACATAGAAGTTCACACATTCACACTTTACCATGTATGAGTTATTTTTAAATCGGCACAGTCCTCGTGTTGAAGTGTAATAGTTTAATCCTTTGAACTCATTGGCTGAAAAGAGATTTTGTAAGTAACATTTATACCGGAACAAGTGCATTCAGCAAAGATCGTAACCTGTTCCTTTGCAGTATTTTTCACAGATAGTTGGCTGCAGGTTACTGTTCGGAATAGCAGTGAATGAGTGCTGGACCCATTGGTGATCTTCCAGTGTCTGGTACCTTAGCGACATTAACCCATTTAAAATACAAACTGGATTAAACATGCATCAGTTAAAACAATTTTCAGATCGTCGCCACGTTCAAAACAATTTCAGGTTCCACTAAATTCATTACTTAAATATAGTCCAAAAGATGCTGATCATGTCTTGCTCCTCGTAGAGTTTGAGTCTTCAGTGAAGTACACGAATGACCAAATCCATATGCACTGGTTAGTAACTTCAGTATACTTTTAATTAATTATTCCTTAATAAAATACCCTGTCTGCTACTTCCCTGTCAGCTGCTGAATTTTGTTGTTACATGATTATCACATGTTTTAAACTTGATTACTTAGTCTGTATATGAATTTTGTGTATGTTTTGATGTAATTCACACTGCAATTCAGCCTTTGAACTTCAAATCTATTTTTTGAATGAGATACCATTGACAAGGCATAGATAGATACATAAGTACAGGAAAAGTATTCACATATAACTGTTTTACACACAAATTGTGGGATATAGCTTCAATCCTATCTGAGTCAATATTAAAATCGAGTGTTGCTGAGATAACAGCTTCCAATTTACTTTCATACACAGTGTTAATCCTTCCATTTTACTTTCATACACAGTGTTAATCCTTCCTTTCTGGGCAGTCCCTTAGGATTAATGATGACCTACCTCCAGTTCCATGGGATCTGAGATAGCTAATAAATTCAATGCAATCTGCAGGCTCAGCCACAGGTAAGGCAGGCAGTGCTTGGAGGTTGGGAAGATGACTTATTGGGAAGTTTGTACACTCTCTCCTCTGCCTCAACTTTGCGTCTTCCTGATGAAGTCTGTCAATGTATTTCTTGCCTTCCCTAATGAACCTTCTCCACTTCAGTCAGTCACAAACCAGGGACTCCAGCGAATCAATGGGGATGTTTGACCTCATAAGTAATGTTTTAAGGACATCTCTAAAGGAATGCTGTCAATCTCCAAGGAGTCTCATGCCACAAGTGAGTCCTAATTACAGCAACTGCTTTGGGACTCTGGTCTCAAGCATACTAACAAAATGCCCTGCACAGCAGACCTGATTTTGAGTGATTCACACCTCAATGCCAAGCAAGTTAGCTGGGGAGAGGACAATGCAGTTGGATGCCCTTTTTGTCACTGGATTTAGAAGATTTTATGAAGGCATCACAGTTGTACTTCGCCTGTGCTTTGAGGCAGCTGCTTTATGTTGTTCAAGTCTCCAAACTATATAGGAGCACAGAGTTCCCTGCTGAGTAAACATGAGATTCATGTATGAGTCTCATGTTTGAGATCCTGGTGCTCAATATTCTTTTCCTCAGTTGGATGAACACTGAGCTGGTACACTGGATGTGATGATGAATTTTGTCATCCATGTCTGTGTTGGTCAAGAGGACAATCCCAAGGTATGGGTTTATGGTCAATGTTAACCTAAAAGGTTGCTTTTCCAATATAAAGACAAAAATAGGAAGGCAATGCTGTCTTTACAGCTTGCATTGTCATGTAGAATTATAAAGTCTTGGATTAACTCCAATTACCTTTCAATCTGACCATACAGTTTTCTTGTTCCTCTTTGCTAAATCATGCAGCTGTACTGTGTTATACAAAATACAGAAATGGCCATTAATTGTTCAAGATGAAGGCAATTTCTTTAGCAGTTATATAGCACACATTCTTGCCAAATCCAAATGCAATCCAAAATTCACAGATGCTCAGTTTGGTAATATTTGCCATAGAGAGAAACACCACCTAATTTTAATATATAAATCCTATGGCCTCCTTAAGAAACAAGATGATAGTTGTTTTTAATATTCTTGCGGATTTTGAACAAAAAAACTGATATACACCTCCTTGTCATATGCTACATACTGTTTAGACAGTTGATTGGCTTATGACTCATTCTCATTAACACGAAAAATAATTATTTTCAGTTTTTTGACACCTTTGTTGTATAAATTTGTTGCTGGAATTTGCCTTTGCCAATCAGATCTGGCAATCACTTTTAAACCCTCTGGAAGATTTACATACCAAATTATGTCTGTTCAGATAAGATTCCATAGGTAGATTAAACATATGCTATGCAGCAAATCATGGAAGCTTCAGTTGCCCCCAATGACCACGTGTGCAGGAAATGTGTCCAGTTGCAGCTATTAGGAAACCACATTTTGGAGCTGGACCTGCAGGTGAAGTCACGGTGGAGCATCCGTGGTACTGAGTATGTTGTGGACAACACAGTCAGTGGGGTGGTCACACTGCAGGTGAAGACTGAACATGCAGAAAGGGTTTGGGTAACTACCAGGCAGAGTAGAGGAAGGCAGGTAGTGCAGGAGCCCCAGTGGCCATCCCCCTGTCTGACAGACATACCATTTTGGATACTGTTGGGGGAGATGACTGTGCAGGACAAAGTGGTGTCAGCTAACTTCATGGCACCATGGGTGTGTCTAGGGCACAAGAGAGGAGGAAGAAGAAAGATGACAGACCAGTAGGGCTAGGAGATTTAACTGTACGGTGAACAGACAGGTGCTTCTGCAGAATAGAATGTTGCATTACTGTTGCCAGGCTTCAGGATATCACTGAACGGCTTCAAGATATTACGAAGAGTGGAAAGAACAAGTAGATAAGAGATTGTGGTACATATTGGTACCAATGATATAGGTAGAAAAAGAGAAGAGGTCTTGCCAACATAATTTAGGAAGTAGAAAATAGATTAAAAAGCAGGACCCAGAAGGTAGTAATCTCTGGATTACATCCAGTGCCATGTGAAAATGAATATAGGAATATGAGGTTAGTCAAGATGCATGCATGACTGGAGAGACAGTACATGAGGGAGGGCTCTAAATTTGTCTGATATTTGGGACTGTTTTTGGAGGCAGTGGGACCTGTACAAAGTGGAAGGACTGCACCTGAACTGGAATGGGATCAGTATTATTGTAAGAAGGCTGCTAAAGCTTTTGGGGAGGGTTAATTTTGGGTGGTTGGAGGGGGTTGTAATTCAGACAGAAGGTTCAGCAGGGGAGCTAATGGCCAGAATTAAAGAAAACAAGTGATTTAGGAAGGCGTAGAAATTCTAGGCCAGGTAAGGTATGAAGGAGTTTGGTGATTGGACAATATTTATTTTAAAGCAAGGAGTTTGATGAACAAGGCAGATGAGTTAAGGGCACAAATTATAACATGAGGTTATGTTGTCATTGCTGTCGCTAAGATACAGTTGTGAGAGGCACAGGATTGTCAGCTGAATATTCCAGGGTATAGGGTCTTCAAATGAGAAAGGGAAGGAGATAAAAATGAAGGGGTGAGTGTTGCAGTATTGATCAGGGAAACAATTACAGCAATCAGGAAGGATGGAATCTTAGAAGGCTCCTCAAATGAAGCCATATGGGTATAACTTTAAAACTAAAAAGAAACAATCACATTGCTGGAAAGGTCTGTAGGCCCCCTAGCAGTCAGAAATAGAAGAGCAGATATGTAGGCAAATTTCAGAGAAGTGTAAAAGTGGTAGAATCATGATGGTGTGGGATTTCAATTCCTCCAGTATTAACTGGAGTGGTCATAGGGACAAAATTAATCTGCACTTGGAGATGCAGGGATTAATCAAGAAAAATCAGCATGGTTTTGTTAAGGGTACGTTATGTCTGACAAACTTAATTGAATTTTTCAAGGAGGTGACCAGGTGTGTAGATGAGGGCAATGCATTTGATGTGGTCTACTGGGTTTTTAGCAAGGTTTGTGATAAGATCTTGCATGGTAGATTGATCACAAAAGTAAGGCCCCATGGGATCTGAGGACATCGGTTAATTGGAACCAGAATTAGCTGAGCGGCAAGAAATGGAGAATGATAGTTGAGGTGTATTTCTGTGACTGGAAGTCTGTTTCCAGTGGTGCTCTGCAGGGGAATCAGTGGTGTGGCCCTTGCTGTTGATATACGTGATTTAGGTTTGAATGTATGAGGGTTGATCAGTAAGTTTGCAGATGATGTAAAAATTGGTGGGGTGGTCAATAACGAGAAGGGTAGCCTTAATCACAGGAGGATATAAATGGGCTGGTCAGATGGGCTGATCAGTGGCAAATGGAATTCAATAAGGATAAGTGTGAGGTGATGCACTTGGAGAGGGCAAACAAGACAAGTGAATGCAAGAATAGTAGGACATGGGAAACACTGAGTGTCAGAGGGATCTTGGTGTGCATGTCCACTGGTGTCTGATGATATCAGAACTGGTAGACAAAGTGATTGAGGCAGCATATGGGGTACATGCCTTTATTAGCTGAGGCATAGAGTTTAAGAGCAAGGAGTTTGGGCTGGAACTGTATAAAACATTAGTTAGGCTACAGCTAGAGTATTACATGCAGTTCTGGAATCCACATTAAAGGAGGAAAGTGATTGCAATGGAGAAGGTGCAGAGGAGATTTATCAGGATGCTGCCTGGGCTAGAGATTTTCAGTCATGAAGAGAGATTGGGCAGACTGGTGTTGTTTTCCCCTTGGTTGAGGGGTCAATGACAGTGGGCATAGATTTAAGGCGGGGGCAGGAGATTTAGAGGGGATATGAAGAAAAACTTTTCACCCAAAGGATGATGGGAATCTGGAACTCCCATAAGGATGGTAGAGACAGAAACCCTCATGCCATTCAATAAGTATTTAGATGTACGCTTGTGACGTAAAGCCATACAAGGCTGTGGCCAAGTGCTGCAACATGGGATTAGAATCGTTAGTGGTTGTTTTTGATGACTGCTTGTAATCACATCCTTACCATCATCCTACACAAAATTTAGTGACACAATTCTTTCACATGGTACCTTGACAGTTGAATTTTGAAAATCTACACAAATCACATTAACCGCATTTTGTTTTATCTAACATCTGTGTTGCTTCTTCAATGAATTCCCGAATGTTGGTTAAGGCAGGGCTGCCTCTTAGAGTCAATGCTGAGTGACCCTGATTTTCTCATTAACTTCTCCATCTGCTTTAAAAAAATCATTGTGTTTTAAAATTCAGTTTTTGTTGATGAATAATTCAATTAAATCTATCTAGCTTATTTCTTGGCTTGCCTCTTTCTTAGCTTTGAAGAGATAATACACAATTTCTTCATTTCAACCCCCTTTTCCATTTTCTTTTCTGTGAACCATTGGAAAATTATATTGTAACTTATTCCCTAATCTTCAGTGCACAGTGATTTGTTTTATTAAATTTCTTTACCACTGCCTTGCTTTGGATAATAGCCTCCATTTGCTATTCTACACTAATTACTGGAGGTTCTACAATTTGAATATTCACGTAAAATCTTGGCACTTTTCACAGTATGATCTTCAATTAGTTAGATTTGATTTTATATTATGGTAATAGTATAATAGTTCACTCCTAGCCATACATGATTATAAAACAGTTTGGAGCTCTACTTAGAATATCTGGTTGATAAGAACAGAAACAGGCCCGCCAAACTCTTGAGTATGTTTTGCCATTCCATGAGATCATTGCTGCCTGGAACCTAGCCTATTTCACATACCTTAGCACCTTATCCCTTGTTACATTTGGCAATCAAAAATCTATCTCTCTGGGAACTAAAATCGTTAACTAAGCCAACATCAACTACAATTTGTGGGAGATGTTACCACCCTTTGCCTAAATGTTTTCTAACTTCTCGCCTGAATGACCTGCCTCTGACTTTGGACTTCTCCACCAGTACAAATGTTTCCCTCCACCTACTTTGACAAATCCACTTAATATCTAAAATAAAACTAGTCTTTAACCTTACACATGTTATGGAATGCAAGCCTAAATTGTGCAATGTCTTCTCATAATCTAACCTTAAAGCATTGGTAACAATCTAGAGGTTATACATTGCATTCCTTCCAAGGCTGATATATCACTTCCAAAATGCAGTGCCCAGACGTGTGCTTTGTACTCTGATGTAGCCAAACCGTGGCTTTAAAGAGTTGGAACATAACATCTGCCTATTTTTATTCTAGCCTTCTACTTATAACACCTAAATTTCTATTAGACTTTTTTTGTTATATTTTGTACTGATCACTGATGGGAAGATTGCTGACTTATTCTGAAAGCAGATGGAAGCCTCATATTGCTTTAGCATTGTGACAGTGGGAGTTATTAGATTTGGATCTTTTTACTATTAGTGTAGTTGGAGAAAGTGATTTTTCTCCCCCAATGATCTCTTAGCCTCAGTATTCTCCCTTCTTGTAGCTTTCCTGTTTAATTTTATATTTACTCATGCTTTCTTTCATATATGAGTCTCCTTTGTATCAAATTTAAGTCTCTTACAAAACAAAAATACTCCATGAAGTTTTTCTCAGCTGCATCTGCTAGAAATGGGTAGTTTAGCTCAGAAACTAAAGTCACCAAGTTGAAGATAACTTCTTTGAAAATCCATAGGTTAATCATTAGGACATGTGGATTGTCAAGCTGACCCACTGTAAAGCCAGGCAGGGGATAAAATACTGCAGAACACAGTTTAATTGGAGCAAAATATCAGTCATTCAAGATAAGAGGGGAATCGTCTTTATCTGTATGCCCCATTTGTGCTTGTTCACAGTATATTCTTTGAAAGAAAATGGAATGGAGTTCTGCTAGACTCTTGTAAGAAACAGACAAAATTAACGGACAAGGGGAAAAATGTCCAATGGTTTTCTAGCCAATTGCATAATAGCTATGGTGCCTTATGCAACACAATATATACATCTCTCACCCAGTAGGAGTCATATAAATTCCTGGCAGATTCAAAATAAAGGCAGATTATAACCTTGGACAATCATGAGAAGTAAAACCATAAAGTTTCTCTCTGATACCTTTAGGTGTTTAAAACTGTTCCAGGAGATCATATTGACGATGGGGAGGCAATGGCCTAGTTGTATTATCACTGGATTGTTAATCCAGAGACCCAGATAATGTTCTGGGGATTGTAGGAACTGCAGATGCTGGAGAATCTGAGATAACAAGGTGTAGAGCTGGATGAACACAGCAGGCCAAGCAGCATCAGAGGAGCAGGAAGGCTGAGGTTTCGGGCCTAGACCCTTCTTCAGAAATGGG